>JAODAL010006968.1:0-129199 GCA_025379985.1 Phyllomedusa bahiana
TCCCCCATCCCTACCCCCAAAAAAACAGCCTTTTTTTTTTTTTGCCCTGAAAAGCTTTTTCAACTTTTTCCCCCACCAAAAAAACCCTAAATTAAAAAAAATGATCCCCCTTTAAATCCGGGTCCTTTAAACCCAAAATTTTTAAAAATTTTAAAAGGGGTTTTTTAAAAAAAGTAAAGATTTTTAAAAGAACGTTTGCCCAAAAGGTTTTTTAACAAAAAAACTTTTAGGGCTAAACTTTTTTGGGGGGGGTAAATAAATTTTATTTTTTTGAATGCCCTTTTTTCTCTTTTTTTTTTTTACATTTTATTTTTACAAAAAATTAAAAGAACTATAATTTATTTTGAATTTTCGCCCTTTTGGGGTTAAATTTTTTTTCATAACCATCCCTTTTCTGAAACAGGTTTTAAACCCCACCTATTCTGGGGGTTTTTCGTGAGGGGGGTTGGCAACCCCCCCCCCCCCCCTTTTTCCCCCATTTACACCCTTTGGGGGCTCCAAAGACCCTATGTTTTTTTTCAATGCTTTTTTTGGGTTAAAAAAATTTCCCAGCTTTTTGGGGGGGTTTTTTTTTGGGAAACCGGAAAAGGGTGAAATAGAAGGGTTTTTTTAAAAAAATTTGTTTTTAAAAAAGCTTTCAGTAAAAATTTTTTTTTGGGGGGGGACAAAGAACACAGCACAACCCGCTAAAAAGGGCCCCAAAAACCCCAATGGCCCAAAAACCCCCAAAAACACAAAACTTTTTTTTCCAACCGTAAAGCACAAATTTTAAACCAAAAAAAACAAAAAAATTTAAGAAAAAAAAAAACCCATTTGGGATACGGAAGGGCAACTTTTTTTAAAACCCAAAAACAACTAGTTTTCCCCAAAACTTTTTAACCCCTTGGGCCAAAAACCCCCTGAAAGAACAAAAAAACAAAAGAAAGGGGGGGCCCCCAGGGCCCCCCAAAAAAAAAAAACCCCTGAAAAAAAAAAACCAAAATACTCGGGGCCCCTTTCCCCACCCTTTTCCCCCCCCCCCCCTTTTTTTCCCCCCCCCCCCCCCTTTTTGGCAAAAATTTCCCTTTCGGTTTTCCCGGGGGGCAACCAAGTAAGGGGGGGTTTTTTCCCCGCTCACCCTAGGGGGCCCCCCCCCCCCCCCGGGGGGCCGCAAAAAACAAATTTGCCCTGTGCCTGAGAACCCCCTAACGAAAAAAATCTAAAATGTAAATATGAGTTTAAATAAAAAAAAACAGAATTTTATAAAAAAAGATAAAAAAAAAAACATTTGCATACTTTACAGAATAAGTAGTCTGTACCTGTTAAAAGTAATCTGTACTGAGGAATCCTTTGAACTGGTTTGAGTAAATAATGCTTCAGAGCCAAGTTAGCACAACGAGGGCTCATCTGAAAAAAAAAACAAAAAAAAACACAACAAAAATAATAATAAATTATTATTTGAAAGGACTATAAAACTGTTATACCACTCATTCTCTAGAAATCTATGCCTGCAGCCTACAGACAATATTTCAGGGGTATTCCCATATACCTGATTTTGGCCTGGACCAAAATGATAGACATGGCTGCACATCTCTTCATTCACCGTATTGGGAGTTCAAAGTACAGCCAAGCAAATGTGCTCACACAGAAATGAATGAAGAGAGTCGTGCATGCACAGCCACTTCTCGATTCCCTGTGCCTAGAGTAAATTTTAGCCCAGAAGTGAATTAGATAAATGGAAAATCTTGTCCATGGCCGTCCTCCAGGAAAAAGAAAAACACAATGGCATCAGCCGAATCACAAGATATCAGTATGTACCTCTTCTGTGTTTTGCCATACAAGTACAGATGCAAAATACTAACCAGAATATACATATGAATGAGGCCTTACAATGATACAATACAGTGTAAAAGGAAAAATGCATTGCTTTCTAGATGACAAGTGGCTTAGCCCCGCAGCAGGTGTCCAGCCAGATCTCTCCCGCCATAGGTGCAGTTTTGTCGTGAGGGCAAATTAGCAGAGTATCTTGTATATAAAAGGTATGTAAACCAAGCAAAATTTATAAGACAATGGAGTGATATGATCAGTGCTGCCATCAGTCATCCATTACGGTAATCGTTTCAGGGCCCCATACAGCCAAATCAAATGGGGCCCCCACCCATTACTAGTTCCTATTTTTTAACATATCAGTTGATAGGGCCCCGACAGGAGTACTGCCAATACTGCCCTATTGGCACCCCTGGAAATGATATCCACAAAGATGTCACAAGACCACAAGAGTGACTGAGAGGAGCTAGCTGGCAGTAGTTTTTTACACATACAGACCCTATATATTGCCTTGCCCTGATATTACAGAATCTTCACAATGCTGAACTAATTCAATATACATCATCAGCAAATGCAGCATATCCTGTATATATCATTTGTATTTCTTGTAATATCAGGTCACTTATCACAACAGTTACTGTCAGTAAATATTCCCATTTAAAATATTTATGGCCGGGGTCCAGTGATCCCAGTTCATCTCTGTCCCTCTCTCCTAAAGACCACTGGAGTTATAAAAAAGCAGACCATTGAATTCTTTAAGAAGTATGGTTGCTATGAACTGGACTCCCATTCCTCCAAAAGGTGAAGGTTTATTGTATTCATGGCATATCCTGTGGATATATCGTGAATGTTAAAACTAAAAATATCCTTTTAAATACAATGTATACCATTTTTGTCACCAAGCTAAGCCAATTTTTTAAATATTAAGTACTAGGCATTGTATTACCTCAAAATCTTTAACTACTCCGGCAAAAGCAGCATTTTTCTTGCACTGTTCATCAAGTAACGCCACATTCCGATCAAATTCTCGAATGTATGTAGAATACATCTTGAGGTATGGACCTTTTTTCACAAAAATATCAGCAATTTTCTGTTGCTCACTCCTGCAAAGCAAAATCTTACTATAATATGGATGTATTATGTTCTTTGAATCCCTGCATCAAGACGTATTCATTTTCTTCTTTCTTTAGTCTGTTAGTAATTTCTAATAGGTACACATTAATGGCCAGTATTTTTGCTTAACTGCAGCTAAATAAAGGATTTCCGACTGTCGCAACAGTCTTCTATTGGGTCATGTGATCTGCACTGAATTACTGAAACGCACTGCATCTGCTGTTTGACCCGGAAGTTAAAGGGGTATTCCCATTTCATGTAGGCATTGGTAAATAAAAACTTTTACTAACTACAATGCCGTTTTGATTTTGCATCCCTTCGAAGTTAGAGCAGATTCAGTTCTAACAGGCTTTAGCTGTGATCGTGACAAAACTCCCTGTTTATTATCTTCAATGTTTACATTACTTACTAGCAAACCTTAACTTTAACTTTGTAGCCTTGTGCCCTGCTGTTTAAATACCTGCAGTACCAATGCCCACCTGACAGGCTCAGCTAGGAATAGCAGAGATGTTATGTCAATCACTGCTGTAGCCCACTGCCACCCACAGCCTAAGCAGGAAGTAGGAGCCTAAAGCTGGTTGTGGCTCTGTGAAACAGCATGATGAGAACACCCTTGTAATTCCTCTATGCATTCCTATGAGATGCTCACAGTCGGTCTCATAGAAATGCATAGAGAGACTGACTTCATGTCAGCATCAAAAGCACTTTAGGCCATTTATCAAAACGGTCTATCTGTAAAACTGCCTACTATTGCAGCATTCAGAAATCTTACATGTAGCTGCCAGTAAACAAAATTACTGACACTATTATGTAACTAAAATACATTTATAACCGACTAAGATAAAAAAAAAACCCCGGTTGTCCATAAAGGTCAAGAAGTAATAACATTAAGAAATTGTGGTTGTTCTTGTTAAAGTCAGTGGGAATAGTTGGATTGCAAATCAAATATTTATGTTCTTATATTACAATAAAATTGACCAAAAATACAATGAAATCTGAACAATGTCTACTATTCTTCTAAAAGTTGTAGTTAAATATTGTGCTGCTGAACATTAAGAGAAGGTTTGCAAATATTTTTGTGCGTCTGTACAAAAGATTAAAAGTACCATTGAGACATCCTCTCCCGTAGCTCTCTCAGCATATCTCTGTTGAGTTCATACAGCTGAGGCAGGTAGTACAGGATCTGATTAAGGATCTTGTCCTCAATCACTGGTTTCCCGAGATGTTTGGAAGCTTGAGCCACAGCATAGCGGAAATCCTGCCAAAGTAAGGATAACAAACCCTGGTCTGAGCAAAGTCGTTTCCTCTACATAGAAACAGTACATGCTACGCATTAACAGAAATGAATAGAGCATTATGACACTTCTATAGGGTAAGAATTAAGAAATAACAAGTACGTGTGTAAAGATTAATGTTTGAGCATTGTTAAGATATGCTTGCTACCAGTACAAGAGGTCTGACTAAAAGGAACCATAAAGCGCACTAAATGTATTAAAGCTGTGTTTTGGCAAAGAACATCGACATATATTTATACCAGCCATGAAGGTAGAGAAAGGAGTTCAGAAATATATCATGCCACAAATGTCACTTTAGTACATTTAGAGTATTCTTAACTATTTAACTGTGTACGTAATCTCTGACAATGTTGATAATCTCCCCAATATAAAACTCACACTCATCTTCAACAACTTGGAAATGCAAGAATCCTATGATTTACAAGGTGATTAAAATGCATTTAAAAAACAATTCACATATACAGTGGGAAAAATAAGTATTTGATACACTGGCGATTTTGCAAGTTTTCCCCTATGTAGAATGGAGAGGTCTGTAATTTTTATCGTAGGTACACTGCAACTCAGAGATAGAATCTAAAAAAAATCCAGAAAATCACATTACATGATTTTTAAATAATTAATTTGAATTTTATTGCATGAAATAAGTGATATAATAGAAAAACAGAACTTAATATTTAGTACAGAAACTGTTGTTTGCAATTATAGAGGTCAGACATTTCCTGTACTTCTTGACCAAGTTTACACACACTGCAGTTGGGATGTTGGCCTGCTCCTCCATATAGATCTTCTCCAGATCTTTCAGGTTTCGGGGCCATCGCTTGACTACAGGGAGCTCCCTCCAAAGATTTTTGATTGGGTTCAGGTCTCGAGACTGGCTAGGCCATGCCAGGATCTTGAAATGCTTCTTATGGAGCCACTTCTTAGTTGCCCTGGCTTTGTGTTTGTGGTCACTGTCCATCTGGAAGACCCAGTCACGACCCATCTTCAATGCTCTTACTGAGGGAAGGAGGTTGTTGGAAAAAATCTTGAGTTACATGGCCCCATCCATCCTGCATTCAATACGGTGCAGTAGTTCTGTCCCCTATGCAGAAAAGCACCCCAAAGTATGATGTTTTCACCCCCATGCTTCACGGTTGGGACAGTGTTCTTGGGGTTGTACTCATCCTTCTTCCTCCAAACACGGCAGGTGTTTTGATACCAAAAAGTTCTATTGTGGTCTAATCTGACAACATGACCTTCTCCCTTGCCTCTAGATCATCCAGATGGTATGGGCAAAATTCAAATGGGCCTGGACATGTGCTGTTGTGAGCAGAGGGACTTTGTGTGTCCTGCAGCATTTTAATTTATGATGGCGCAGTGTGTTACTAACCGTAATCCTTGAGACTATCTCAGGTCATTGACCAGGTCCTACCGTGTAGTTCTGGGCGGATTCCTGACCTTTCTCAGAATCATCCACAAAGTAAGATTTTGTATGACGCCGCAGATTGAGCAAGATTTACAGTCATCTTGTGTTTCTTTCATTTTCTAATAATTGCACCAACAGTTGCTGCCTTCTCACTAAGTGGCTTCCCTGTTGTCCTGAAGCTCATCCCAGCCTTGAACAGGTTTACAATTTTGTCTGTGGTGTCCCTAGGCAGCTCTTTGATCTTGGCCATGGTGGAGAGGTTGGGGTGTAATTGATTTGAGTATGTGTACAGGTGTCTTTTATATAGGTAATGAGTTCAAACAGGTACAATTAATACAGGTAATGAGTGCAGAGTAAAAGGCCCCGTTCACACGGCGGTTTTGGCCGCGGCCGAAACCTCGTCGAACCTCACCGCAAACTCGCATCTCCCGACGCGGGTTTGCGGCGCAGGCGCTGGAAGTGGTCTCGGCGCGGGTGGGGCGTGGTTTGGGGCGCGGCTTGCGCCGAGGGTTTGCCCCCATGCAAATAAATAGCAGGGGGTAAACCGCGCCACGAGCCGTGGCCCAGCCCCGCACCACCCGCGGTAGCACCGCCGGCCGCCGCGCAGAGCACTCCCTGTCAAGAATCCGCGGCGTCTGAATATGAACGCGGTTTCCCATAGGAAACCATGTTAATAAACTAGGCGCGATTTGGCTGCGGTTTTGGCCGCGGAAACCGCTTCGGAGCCCGCGACCATAACCGTCGTGTGAACATGCCCAAAGGGTTTCCTAAAGGAAAACTAACAGTTCTGTGAGAGCCAGAATTCTTGCTAGTTGCTAGGTGATCAAATATTTATTTCATGCAATCAAATGCAAATTAATTTTTTTTAGATTCTGTCTCTCACAGTTGAAGTGTACCTACGATAAAAATTACAGACCTCTCCATTCTTTGTAGGTGGGAAAACCTGCAAAATCACCAGTGTATCAAATACTTATTTTCCTCACTGTATCTACAGGTTTTCATTTCAGATAATTTACCATCTTTAGTGGCTCAACAACATTTCTTCTAAACGACAAAGCAAATCTTCTACATGGCATAAGATAAGACCTACTTTCAGTCTTGATAATATCAGTTCATGTACAAAGAAAGCACTGTGCTATGACTTGCCAGACACTAATTTCATTACTGGACATTTCCGCACTGATTTTTACTGGTGGACATTTAGGGACAGCCATAATTTAGCCATTTTCCTTCAGGCTGTTCATATATTTATGGGCAGCTGACAATGCTGGTACTTTGTTACTCAACAGATATAAATGGGCTAAACATGGGCAACCTTGTGAAGTTTCCTTTAAACATGCATATGCCTTTATTGGCTTTAAAAAAGAAAAAAATTTTATGCTTTTTCATTTTTAACGTGGTTTTGTGGCTTTTTTTGTTGAATTTTTCCCATCACAAATCATTTATCTATAAATCATGTAATTTAATGCTTCCTCTTTAAATAACATGATGCAAAAAAAATGCACCAACAAGTACTACACACATTTAAAATCACCTACAGCATGCTGCTTTTGAAAACAAAAGCGAAATAATGCCACTGACCACACACAATGTACGGTACTCAAAATTAAAACAAAAGGCACAAAGAAAAATCAATGTATTTAATGAGTTTTAGATTTCCCTTTTGACCACCAGCTTTAAAAATAAAATACCAACAACCGATCAAACGCCTGAATAATGCCACTAAACGTATGTTTTTTATTTTACAAACATGCAATGTATGACACTAGCCTAATGGTAATGTTAAGGCTATGTCTACACAGCACAGTAATACCGTCGTATTTTCAGCGGATTCAGTATTTTGAATCTGCCAGTAAACTAAATTGTACAGGCCGACGGCAAAAACTAAAACCAACCTTGTTTTTTGGGTAAATTGGTGACAAAAACAGCGGTCCTGCATAGGACAAAATGCTGCCGGCTTTCCGATGTCTTTTTGTCCCATGCTGTGTGGCTCTTGCCTAAAGAGGAGACAGATTTCCATTCATGTAAGCTGCCTTATCATAACCCAGGGCTCATCTATGTAGCTTGTACCTGAATCTGTTTGAAGATTTCTAGTACAATAGCCACATATTTGTCATTTTTAAGTTAGTCGTCATTTTAAATTTCAATGAAAAGGGGTGGAGCATATTGGAAAGGGAGGGGCCTCTGGCAGTCATACCCACTTTACTAAAATTTACAGAAGCCAAATTAGATTTCGATTTGTGACACACAGACACGCACAAATTTTACTACTGCACCCTTATCCTAGGGACACACAGTAAAGGACAAAAACAGTTGAAAAATGCTTGACACTGTACTGTCAAAAAAAAGCATCCAGTTCTCGGTTTTTTTTGCCGTCGGCCCATACATTAAATTGTATGGGAAGACACCGAAAAAACTAAACACGTCGGCGTATTATACAACATGCTGTATAATACGCAGACGCCAGAAAATAAGCGGAGAAAAAACGACCTGTGTAGACAACAGGTGTTTTTTTTCTATTAAAGTGTATGGACAGCATATTTTCTGCAGTTTTAGAATCCTAAAACCACCGCAATTACGATAATTTTTCATTGCTGTGGAGACATAGCCTTAGACTAGTATTTGTAACGCCACTGAAGGTAAATCTGCTCCTCACTGTTGTGACTATACTGGTGGGTGGGTAAATCTCTTCTTGGAAATACAGGAAGGTTTCCGATACATAGTGTTCACAAAAGTGAAACATAGCTCCTGGTCTTTAGATGGACATTAACTATATGTGGTTCCACAAGTGATAGAAATACAACATCATGATCTAATCTGGACTAAAGTATTGTCAGAAAGTATTATTTTACTGCTGAAAAAGTAGTAGATGCCTGTAGCAAAACTTTCTGTAGATGTGGTTGGAGAATCAACAGTAAGTGAATGTAAACCTGCCTGGGACAAACATCTATGTATCCTAAGGATCCGTCTACACGGCAATGATTTACATGCAGACTCAGTTTTTAAAATCCGACTGTAAAAAATCCCCATAAGGCCATGTCCCCACTGCACAGTTTTTCAGCCGGCTACGGTTTTGAAAACTGGCTGAAAAACTTTTACACGGACCTTAATGGAAAATCCTTGCAGCGGTCCCCACTACATGGATTTTCCACCCGGCGGTTTTTCAAACTGCCAGCGGTCCCAAAAACATAGAACATGTTAATTCTCCCATCTGGTTTTCGAACAGAATATGAACATGTCTATTTGAAGGAGGACGGCTTTTCTCCGCAAACAACGCAGAAAAGCTACCCCCTTGTGGCCGTGTGCACAGCACGAAAACAGTGCAAATACCGGTCGGATAAACCGACCGGTATTTGTCCTGTGCCGTGTAAACGGCCCCTACACCTCAATTAAAAAACCAAGTTGTAGTCCACACCACTAAAAGTTTCTTGAGGTCCCAAACATTTCTATGTCGGATCCACATCCAAAACCCCAGAGATGAATGGGATTCATTTTCTGACTGTATATCCGAGAAAGAAAAAATGACTACGTCAAAATACTCGGACAACATGGTTTTAGGATTCCGAACCTAGCGAGTATTTTGACATATGTCAAAGGAAACAATAAAATGTCAGTCTAGTAGATGGATCATGTAGACTTTTTCTGCCACTTATCTTACCCTGAGAAAACTAGTAAAAAACGTTAGAAAACCACTCGTGCATAAAGCTTATCATATAAGCAGAAACAAAATATACTCATCTACAAAAGGAGAGGAATTACATATCCTACAAAACGGTAACTTTCAAAACCTGTCATAAAATAATAAATCTACCACTGAAGGCGGCGACCAGCTTCAGATTTTCTCCAACCTCCCCAAATACATGCATGCTCAGCCAAGTGTGCATGTGTAATAAAGGGGAAGTGGGGAATATTCTCTGCCAAACTCTACCCAACAATACATAACATCCCATAAAAATTTTTTATATATACATACACACACATATATATATCAAATACACACATACATATATATTATATATAAACACACACACACTACTATGGTTTATTTTAAACCTTGCTTTTGTATTCTGTCAAGCATACATTCCTAGTGGAATTCTCCTACGTAAAGCACACCCAAAGCATTACTTTGGCAAACACTCTCATTTATCACAATTACAGCCATCCGCTGATCAGACTAGGTAGCCTCTCAATTAACTTTACTGATGTAACTGCACTCCATAAAATAAAATACCAGTGTTAACCCCTAACAACAAAGACACCATTCTTTTTTTTTATTGTTTAAGGCTACATAGCTATTTGAAGCCTTGTTTTCTCTGTAGGACAAGTGATATATTAGAATGCTTTAAAAATGAATTAGTTTGGCTTTTTTTCCTTTTCCTATAGGGATACTGCCAAGAGAAAGGAGCATTTTTGACAATTTTTTTTTCAATTCAGCAGTGCTATGCAATTAAATATGACAAAATATTGTTGTAACAGAGAAAACTTTTGTTTGGCAGGGCAGACTAGCTCGCTTTATTTCAGCTGCTACTTATCGCTACATAATTTAATTACAAATAGTAGGTATTTACAATGATTGTTATTGCTATTGTGCTCTCCACAGGGATAGATAAGATTATACTAGACGACAGCAATACATGACTAGAGAGAAGGGTGGGGGTTCACACTTATCAGGTATTTACACACCAGAGATATTTACTGAATGCCCTAGTGGACTGAAACATATAAGCAGATTTTTGTCTTGCTACCTGGTTTTAAGACTTCTACAATAAACATAGAAATATTTTTTGTACCATGCTGTATAAACTTTTCCTTTTTTTCTGATCTTTGGAGCAGTGGTCTGTGCTGGATCTAAGCAGGCTGTGTTGGTGAGCTGGTCTTTTTTTTTGCTTATTTTTAGAGATATTTACCGACCACAGTCGACCAGAATGGAGGAACATCAGACAATCCCCTCACTGCTGTGCTATCAGAGCTCACAGAAGGGAAGTCAGACAGACTAATGTACATAGGGGAACTTGAAAAAAAAATCATTACATTTTTTTTTATTTTTAAAAAAACCACCCAATTAAAAAAAAAAAAAATCAATAGTCCCATATTACTTGTCAATATGTGAAAAGAAAAATTTTGATGGTAGTGCCCCTTTAAGATGGTCCTAGTTAAAATTAATATACATTTTTGTATCCTTCAAGAGAAATATGAGGATATATAGCATATGTAGGTTTTAAATGTTTGAGCAATATTTAAAAAATAAAATTGATCCATTTAAAACAAGCCTTTATAGTTTCTTTGTGTTGTAGTATAATTACTTTATTATTTGCGGTTTCACACTTATTTCGGTAGGGCCTCTAATTTTTCTTCTCATAATGTACTGTTATATGACGTCATATCACATTGCTGAGCTGACAGGGACTGGTTAAAAGGATCCCTCTCCCTTTGTATTCCCCTCAATTGGCATTTATCACAGTGCTTTCAGCATCAAACGGCTGGGATCAGAGATTCCTCTGATCTTGGCTGTAAAAGAGGGCAGCTGTAAATCCAACTGGAGACCGACACAGTTTTTGGACAAATATATGTATGTTGGGATGTGGGAAAAGGAACATGTACTCAAATGTACATGTATGAGGGCAAGGGTTATAGTGACTCCAATTTCTATTTAGCAAATATCAAGTTTGTGGAGTGTTTTTTTTTTGCTTTTTGTTTTTAAAGGCTCGGGCCTTAAAAACTTAAATGGATTGCTTCCAGAAACACACCCACCCGTTGGCTTGTTTCTATAAATCACCACTTGGAAACACTGAAGTATACCTGAAGTGCAGTTCTGTGAGGCTGATGTGCAATGCCAGAAACAAACCGATGGACCAGTGTGGTGCGGTTTCTTTGAAGAAAGCATCTGTGTTTTTCTAATCTTGAACAACCTCTGTGAGGCTATAAAGTGTGGTCATTTTTAAATTAAGCTGAAAAAGCTACCACTGCTCAACTTGTCACTGATGTGTACCAAACTCAAGATTAAAGGAGTTGTCTCACTACATTGATTCATCTTACCTCAGTCCTGTTTTCTTTGTTTCATTTTGAATTCAGGGGCGTATTTACTGGCTTTTACTAGGCTGCAGTAGAAGTCAGGTCTGTAGCTATAGCAACCAGTGCTGGTGGGCTATCATGAGAGATTGAACAGGGCTGTAGCTATAGTGACTTGAGAAGCTGATGCAGCCCATACAAGAGGGGATATCTAGGAATAGGTAGGACACTGTTAATGGACACATATTGCAAAGTGACTTGTTTTTGCAAGATCTTTCCAACATAAAAAGCAATCCCTGTAGTGAGACAACCCCCTTTAACAACAATGTAATGAAGTGAATTACATTATAAATCACATTCCACATCATGGTAAAACCCCTTGAAATAACAGCCAGCAACAGCAGACATGCGGTACCATGTTGTCCTTCAGAGTAGAATAATTTTGGCTTGTAAAGACAGCAGTTATAGCAGCTACAAGCAAATGCAATTCACAACTACATTAAATGTTTTTTTTTTTTTATCTTTTCCAAAAACACCAAGGCCAGATGTTACTTTAAAGCATAGTTGCCAACTTTTGAAAATGAAAAAGCAGGAGATTTAAGTGGGCGGCGCGCGTAGCGGCAAAAATTTGCATGGACACGCACATCTTGTTGGTATGCCACGCCCCTTCAAAAAAGCCACACCCACTCCACCTAACTGCATAAAGGCTTTGGAAGAAAGACAGGTAGATGACCTTATATCCAGGTAGTAACCCCCCATAAACAGGTAGTGCCCCTTACAGGCCGGTAGATGCCCCCTTGTAGCCAAGTAGATGCCCCCTCTGTAGCCAGGTAGAGCCAAATTTGTAGCCAGGTAGGTGCCCCCAGTGTTAGACAGGTAGGTGCCACCATTGTGAGACAGGTAGGTGCCCCCCTTGTTAGCCAGGTAGTGCCCCCATTGTTAGACAGGTAGTGCCCCCATTGTTGCCAGGTAGTGCCCCCATTGTTTGCCAGGTAGTGCCCCCATTGTTAGGAAGGTAGTGCCCCCATTGTTAGGAAGGTAGTGCCCCCATCTGTTAGGAAGGTAGTGCCCCCAGGTGTTAGGAACCCCATTGTTTGCCAGGTAGATGTCCCCATTGTTAGCCAGGTAGTGCCCCCATCTGTTAGCCAGGTAGTGCCCCCATCTGTTAGCCATTGAGTGCCCCCATCTGTTAGCCGGGTAGTGCCCCCATCTGTGGGCCAGGTAGTGCCCCCATCTGTGAGCCAGGTAGTGCCCCCATCTGTTAGCCAGGTAGTGCCCCCATCTGTTAGCCAGGTAGTGCCCCAACTGTTAGCCAGGTCGTGCCCCTTTGTTGCCAGGTAGTGCCCCCTTTGTTGCCAGGTAGTTGCCCTCTCTGTTAGCCAGGTAGAGCCCCCTAAAGCTAATAAAAATAAAATAATAAAATCCACTTACCTCACCAGGCTCCTGCAGCGCTGCCAGCTCCTGCCCGATCTCTTCAGCGGCGCAGGGGGAAGTGAGAGCAGCCGCGCGTCACTCCCCTGCAGCCGCGCGTCACTTCCCTGCAGCCGCGCGTCACTTCCCCCTGCGCCGCTGACCCGTATGTGCGGCGCACACACCGGCGACGTACATACAGGGGGAGGAGGCAGGAGGGAGCGATCCCTCCTACCTCCTCCCCGCACCGTGAGACCGCGGGGGGGTGCGCGGGCGCAGCGGCCGCTTCACCCGCCTGTAGGAGCGGTCCGGCGACGCAAGAGTAGCGCACCAGCGCTACTCTTGCGCCGCGGTAATTTAAAGGACCCCCGCCGCCTGCAGGCGGCGGGGGGAATGCCAACTCCCCCGGGAGGGCGGGGACCCCAAATAGCGGGACCCCCCCGCCAAAACGGGAGAGTTGGCATGTATGCTTTAAAGCAGGGGTGCACAATCTTCTTTGGACTGAGAGCTGCTGTCATATGGTTCTAATTTAAGGGGCCACAATAAAACATTTGCTTTACAACATTCCGATAGCTATACATTTTTTCCCCCATGTCAATACACATAGGGAATATTTTTGTTATTGAATAACATCATATAGGGGTATGGATTTTAGCATTTCACTTTGCAATGCAAATTGCAAACACTCTTTTTACGATAGGAGAATTTTGCCCTGTTTGGATAACTAGATTGCTGCAGACACTAGCATCTAAGGGGTTGAGTGGCTGAAATTGAAATACTTGCTGGTTTCTGCCAATGTCATTGGAGGATGGCTGTCAAACAAATATACCCCCCTGCAGCTGATGACTTGGGCACATAAGCTTTGTAAGTTATGCCTATGTCCACCCTATTCCATACATTTATGGCGCTCATCCTTAATTAAAGCCATTTTCCCACGATGAAGACTTGTCACTTACACACAAGTGAAAATAGTTTAAAAAAAAGGGTCTGTTAGCAAGGAATTTCATGCCTGGAAACCCTACATATCACAAGAACAGGGGTCCTATATCCCTTTTGTCAATGGAACGACTGTTGGGCATGTGCTCAAATCGATGAGACTAACAGATAACCCAAAAAAATTGCTTGGCCATCCTCACTATATTCAAAGGGGTGACATAGGACCCCCTTTTTGTCATCGGAGGTTAAAGGGTTTAGACCTCCACCCATCGGACACTTATTTCATATACCTATTACCTATGATAAGTGTATAACTTGAGACAACTTCTTCAAAAATGAGGAAAAGTGGGGGTAATGGAGAGTAGGGGCTACGTAGACCACTTATAAAGCTTTTTCTTAAATGTATGTATGCAATAATACATACTTTCAACCTCAGTATGTTATTGGCCCTTATCAAACAGATGTACTTTAGGAATACAATGTTGCATTTAATATATTTAAAAAAATCGGTAAAGCTGTAGATTGCACAAGTCACTTTTTGCCAGGCTTCTCTCATATGAAAACATTACCAGATGTGGACTACACACTTACAATTGAAGCAGATCATCTGCATGCCTTGACTCGCCTACACTACTGTATACCGTCTATTTTCCAGAATTCTGAAAACCTCTTACATAACACTGGGGTCTTTATTATATGCTTTCCTACAACTTGCTCAAATTTCACAATAAACATAAAAATCTGTTCCACCAGGTTTTCTTTTATTTTATTAGTGACATGAGGGGGATTTAAAAATAAAATTGTTTTGTTTGTGGTTACAGCAGGGGAAGAAAAATTAAAATCTCCAGCGTTTCCTGAAAAACAGGAAAGGTGAATGGCTAAACTCTCATTAGTACTTGTTTCCTGCAGGAATTTATTGCTGCTAATCAAGCATGAATCTACACCACAAACAGACCCTAACCTATGTTGTCAGAGGGAGTAGGAATTAAAATGTTAATTACCTTATCAATTTTACCTACATTTTACCATTTTAAGCATATATTTTCTACTTGATAAGTGTTTTACTTATTTTAGGTATTATGCATGTAATTTTCCATGACTGTACGTGAATATACAGTACATTGATCTCCTGGTCTTTCCAAACCAAAAGAATGAAAATTCCTTTAATCCATCTATCAAGCACAATGAGAAATGTTACTCCATGAAAGGTTTGAAACTTATAACTAATGCACAATCTGCACGGTCTCCTACCCCCAACTTACCAAAGTTCTAGTGTTCTTTTACAAGGTAGAAGGTAACGGGACAAGAGTGTAACTGTGGCCACAAATGGCTAACATCCAACGAGTCTACATGAATCTTGAACAGATGGGCAGCTGTGGATACATAGGGTGACATGTATCAACGGGGCTGCGTCAGATATCTGGCGTCTTTTCAGCCCGATATCAGGCACAGCATCGTTCCCTACATTTTTAAAAGTCCCGCATGCCATTATCAGGCACATGACATAGCGCCCGCGGCACATTGTAATGTGCCCTCTCTCGGGGGACGTGCGGGAGGTGGCCGCCCTAGAACCGTACGAAGCTATAGATTTATAGCTCCGCTACAGCATTTCTAGACGCATTACTGCTGGAACAGGTAAAGCACTTTCAAAGTGGTTTACCTGAGCCAGAAATGTCGTAACAAGCGCTAGAATGCACCTGATTTATGACCCGCTGTAGAGCGGGTTCATAAATCAGGTGCATTCTATGCCAGTATAATGCTCATGAAATATGGTGTTTGCACGACAAATTTCATACATGCTGCCCATAGTATTTGGACTTTGCAAAAGCATTTGTCACAGTCCTTTACAGATGCCCAATGAGTAAATTAAGGCCTATAGGTGCAGAAATTATAGTTACTAACTGAATTGAAAACTGGCTAACATATTTTACACACAGAGTAACAGCAAAAGATTTCTTCTCTGAATTGTCCCCAGTTACATGTGGTGTACCCGTTCAGTGCCGGGTCCGCTATAAACTGTTAATCATATAAAGAACATGATTAACAGCAGTGTTTCTATTTTGGCAGATGATACTATGCTACGTAGTGTGGTGCCATTTATGGAAGATGTTCATAAATTAAAAGCAGACTCGAAATGGATGGGCATGAGGTTTAATGTGGATACATGGAAAGTTATGCAGCTGGATACTAATTATCTGCATCATTCATATCTTCTCAAAACTGTGAGAATCACTTGTTGAGAATAATCTGGGTGTACTTGTAGACCACAGATAATATTAAAAGACAAGGGGGGCAACTATCTTGGTCATGAAAAAAAAAAAAGTTGATTCTCCAGAAGTGAAAAGCCTTCTTAACCATAAAAACTAAGAAGCTGTGCAATAGCCGGCTCAAGAGCTGGTCACAGCAGAAACAGATGAGGTCTAACATTTATGTAAAAGTAGAACATTCTTGTTCTGAATGGTGATATAGCCTGATCACCATTTGTAATTAGGAGGGGAATATTTCCTTTTAGGGTAGGTTTGTTCATGTCTTTTGATCAATTGGTGGAGGAAAAAAAAAATTTCTGACGTTACCTATAACCCTCCCCTTCATCTACATCTTCTATCCACTCTTGGATGATCTTGATGAAAGTTTTTTTTTTTTTTTTTTTTTTTTGAAGGGGTTGTCCGAGACTCACAAAATCTCGTTGATTCTCTGGGGTATGATTAGAAATAGAAAAAAAAAGTATAAAAAGTAAACTCACCTTCATGACACTCCCGTTCCATCCTGTTGGCCGGCCCGTACATTCCAGCTGCACAGTGAACGTCCATCGTAACCGATGGACGTTCACTGTACAGCTGGGATGTACGGTGTACAGGCTGGCCACCAGGATGGAATGGAAGGATAACTGAGATGAGTATACTTCTTTTTTACTACTTCTAATCATACCCCAGTGGACCAAGGAGCTTCTGTAAGTCCTGGACAACCTCTTTAACGTTACTAACTATAAACTAAACTCTGAGTTTTAGTCTAGGTGCATACTGTTTTCCATTAAGATTTTTAGTACAGGCAGTCCCCGACTTACATCGTTCTGACTTACATACGTTCCCTAGTTACAAACGGAGACTTATGGGGGCGTGGCTGACATTCAACACTGAGTCACGCCCCATGATAACCAAGTGCCAGCATGCCACAGCTGCACATGAGATATAGAACATTAGGTGAAATCTTCTAAAAAAGGGCAAAGACAGCAAAACAAATGTAAAAACCCTTCCCTGCACTATCCAAAACTATAAAAAAAAAAAATTTTGCTGGAATTACATTTAATAAATATACCTGTTCCGACTTACTTAAAATTTCAACTTAAGAACAAACCTACAGTCCCTATCCTGTTTGTAACCCGGGGACTGCCTGTACATTAAAATTGGATTGTTGAAATCATGTAATCAAATCGGTTTTCAATGTGTTCTTTGCTTACATACAATGATAGAAAAATAAGACAAAAAGAAAAGTGATCATAGATATTGTGAATTTAATTCAGCATTACACCATTACCTAAAATTCACTCAAATAAAATGGCATCCCTCCAATTTTTTTTTTTTAAATAACAATTCATTGAACATTTAGAAGGAGAAAAAAAAAAAAAAACTCAAAATGTGCCCTAGATAGACAGATTGTTTACTTGTATATAGAAGCACTTCCTTATCTGTATTTTTGGAAATTGTAGCAACTGCATTAGCATTACACCTTTTGCAGCTGCTGCAAGGGATTTAAGGCTTTATATGAACTTTATTATATTTACAAGCATTCAACTTCCTCAGCCGTTCTGGATTTCCTCCTGATCTAATACAAGTGATAAGCCAAGAGTCTCCGCAATCTCAGCAACAGCTGTCTCCTCACAGACTGCAAGGCAGACTGAAATGACAGCTTTTGCATATAGCTCTTAATATAATTCTTAGTGTTTTATGTACTGTTTCAGGGTCCTAGGCAATATATAACCATTCTGTTCTTTTTTGTTTATTCCAAAACCAACACATACTATTGCCCTGGTATCCCAAGTATCTTTAATGGCATGGATGCTAGATGTCTAATAAACCAAAAATATAGATTGCAAATTTAAAAGTAATCAGGGACCCTCATTTATTAACCAGGCCCTTCAGTAAGGGCATGCAGCTTCACCTACCAGAACTTAGTATAACTACAGAGGAACATACAATATGCTTAAATGTGGGTTCCAAGGTGGTTTGTGGCTAATTTGTTTTCTTGGATTTAAAGGGGTTGTCTCACTACAAGGATTGCTTTTTATTTTAAAGATCTTACAAAAACAAGTCACTTTGCAATATGTGTCCGTTAAGTGTCCTACCTATTCCTAGATATCCCGTCTTGTATGGGCTGCATCACCTCCTCAGGTCGCTATAGCTACAGACCTGTTCAATCTCTCCTGATAGGCTGCCAGCGCTGGTCGCTATAGCCTCTGAATTCAAAATTAAAAACCAAGAAAACAGGACTGAGGTAAGATGAATGTAGTCAGACAGCCCCTTTAATGAGGAGGAAGAAGAGAGCCAATATTACAGGATAGGGTTTGTGTAGAAGTAAAATGCATTTATCATAGCCACTTACTATATGCAGGAGCTTAAGGACATCAACAAACCTGTTAAATAGAAAAAATAATTACACTTTGGCAAAAAAACAGACCAAATAATGAAAGAAAAAAAAATGTCCGTGATGTACTTACACTTTTTCTGAGGTCATGATCTCCTTGGCAATGTAATAAATCTTGGTCTTCTGCCTTGGCTTCTTTTCCTGTTTAAGTGAATGAATTGATAGTTTTTTCAAAAAGGTACTATTTGCTCCATATATGGAGACACTTAAAGAGGTTGTGGGACAGAAAAAAAATCATTTGAAATGGGGCCAGGCTGGGTAAAAAGAAAAAAAAAAAGTTATATTTACCTACATGTCCTTCGCCGCTGCCACTCCAGAGCACCCTGGCAATCTGTACCCCTTCACTTTTAGGTTCCCATCCTGACATGCAGGAAAGGCTCGCACTCTATTCACTAGCTAGAAAGAAAATGAGTGAATGGAGAACAAGCTTCTTCTGCGTGTTGGGATGGGAACCTGGAAGTGAAGAGAATCTCCAAATAGCTCCAGTGCACCAGCAGCGAGGGACAAGTATGTCAGTGTAACTTTTTTTTAATCTCCTGGACAACACCTTTAAATCACTATCTAAATCTACATATAGGTGGGGCTGTGGAGTCGTAGCACATTTTGGTGATGTTTTAATATGGCCCGACTCCAACCCCCAAAATATATAATAAAATTGGTACAGTTAGTTCAATGCAGTGCTAAGAGCAAGAGGAATTGGGCCTTGCCTGTGCTACTGCTCCCATATCTTCAGCCTCATCAGATGAGGAGTTTCATTTTGAAGTATTTGGATGACATGGAGCAGGCAGAGCGTTGTAGCAGGGGAAAAGAGTCCGCTCCCACAGCAAACAGATTGACCTGATTTCAGCAACATTTTTACTTGCTCTCAAAGAAATTCATCAAAACTGATTGTGCCTGAGGCAATTCCTTTATACCCTGAAATTGTTGGAGATGTTGCCCCTGTGGTCACCGCTTTGCCACCAACCCAAGATAGTGTTGAGAGGCCGTTCTCTAGCCTAGAAATTAGATCAGACGAGAGGTCATCTATGCAGGATCTGATGGAGGCGATACTATTTCTCAGAACAAATTCATAAACTCCACAAACGTTATTCAGTACGTTTTTGTTGAGAACCGTTTATCCCACTTACTGCAGCGTTTTTCCTATTTACAATTTAATTTTTTTGTGTTCTAAAATTGTATCCAATAAATATACTTTACACTGACGAGCAAAAGAGTAACACGGTTTTGAACTTGTGACGTTCAGACTTCATATTTCACCATCCACTATAGTTTTGAACGTGAGACTACCATCATTTTATAGACAACTATCTTGGCCAAGATTTCCCATGAAAAGAGAAGCAGCAGCATCCAGATCATCAATAGTGGTCTCTTGGCCAAGAAAATGGCCAAACTGCATCATGTGAGGCCCTGACAGCTGGAAGAATATGAAATGAAGTCCATCCATCCATTCAAAAGCCAAGAGGAGAATGTCCAGGCAAAATATCAGAGTCAACAAGTCGCTCGTCACAAGGTCTATCAGTTCTAACGCGACAAACACAGCAGTGAAGGAGGCTCTTATGCTTCATAAGAGTGAGATCACAGAAGCATCGTGTGACACAAACTACACAGGTCTGGAATGGTGGCGAAGCCTTGACTTCAATATCATCATAAGAAGTGTTGGCCTGACTGAGTGAAAGATTGGAAACCAGTGATTTGGAGTGATGAAAGTCAATAGACCGGGCCCTGATGGGTGAAAATGGATTTGGAAGAATTAAGGGAAAGCAAAGCCAAAGGATCGAGAAATTGAAGGAATTGTCAAGTTTGGTGGAAGAAGCCTGATGATATAGGACTGTTTCAGAGCCAATGATGTTGGATACTTGACCAGGATCGATGAGCTCATTGCTGAGCTATATGTGCGTATGCTGCAAGATAAGTTACTTCGTAGACTCGAGTACTATGGGTATGAAAATGATGACAGTGTTCCAGCAGGACAACGACCTGAAGCATATGTCAAGGTTGGAGAAGGAATGGTTCAATGACAATGAAGTCGAGTTGCTGCATTGGCCTCCACAGTCCCCAGACCTCAACCCTATTGAACACTTGTGGGTAGAGTTGCTGAAAAAGCTGTATTCGTATCCAAGTGAGTCGACCAGTACAGTATGCACCAACATTGGGAACGTATAGAAGAGACCTGGGATCATATTTTGGTTGACACATGCTTGAATCTGATCGAAAGCATGCCCAGAAGGATTCAGACAGTATTGAAAGCCAGAGGTGGAGTTACTGAATACTAACAAAATAATAAAAATTAACATTTTGATTTTTAGGAGCAAAACAGTAACAATGCAGTTACATGACAAGAATCTACAGAAGTAAGCAGATGCTAAAATAGTTGCGAGTCAAATATGTGTATAAGATAGCTAAGATAATGGTAGTCTCACGTTCAAAGCTGTAGTGGATGATAAGATATGGAGCCTGAATGTCAAAAGTTCAAAACATTGCTACCATTTTGCCTGTCCATGTATATTCTAAATAGCTTGATTATTGTATCATAAGGTGATAAAAAGCCTGATGTTGCCATTTTACTACAGTAAATTGAGGAGTCAGAGCTTTGGCTCACTGACTCCACAGCCCTGCATATAGGCAAACATAAGAGTAAACTATACATTAAGATTTTACAATCACCAATGCAGTCTACAGACTTCACAAAAAAAAATAAAAAATCTATGAGCAGATCTCATCAAAACATTCACAGGAATATTTCCGAAGTAGAATCTTTTTGCAGAAAAGAATTAGAAATAGTTCCTAAGTCAGACCACAAAGATTGTTAGCCGGCTACAAGGAATGGTAAGAGGCTGAGATTTCTGTCTACAGAAGGCATCATAAAGTACTGATAAGATGCTTATTTTGTAAGATGTAATCAAGATGAATCCAGTATATAAACAAATATTAAAAAAAAGCAAATGTAAAAATATATCAGATCTATTCTCAGCGAAGGACAAACCCCATAGGGGTTCTTTGGCTAGGGGTATGTTGACACGGCGTCTTGCATCCGTGTGAACATACGCATTTCAGATGCGTCTCTGGGACCGACAGAACGGATACAGAGACGCATCTAACAATTACATATCAATTCTTTGACAGATGGACCCGACAGGCGCGATGCAAACACGCAGCGGCGATCTCTCATGTGAACACCGCTGCGTGTTCCTCATTGCCTTCAATGATAAACTCACTGCTAATTGTTAGATCCGTCTCTGGGTCCGTTCTGTCGGCCCCCGAGACGCATCTGAAAAGCGTATATTCACACAGATGCAAGACGCCATGTGAACATACCCTAGCAGTCCAAAACGTATGTTGAAAACGTACCTCCAATTATTAAACAACTTTCCATAAGGCTATGTTCACACGGCTTAAAATGGAACATATCTCACCCGTATTTAGTGCAGTACGGCGTGAAATACGGGGTGAGATACGTCCCAGTCACTACAGTAATCCACAGTTCTCATAGAGAACTATGGATTACGATTAAGTGACATGTCAATTATTCACGGCGTATATGCGCCGAGAATAATGCATTTCTACATTGTTGTCCTGTAGCCCAACCAACCTTGTGCAGATCTACAGTTTTGTTCCTTGTTGTCCTTAGACAGCTCTCTGGTTTTGGCCATGGTGGAGAGTTTGGAGTGTGATTGTGTGAATAGGTATCTTTTATAAAGGTAATGAGTTCAAATCAGGTGAAATTAATACAGTTAAAGAGTGCAGAGTAACAGGGTTCCCTAAAGAAAAGCTAACAGGTCTGTGAGAGACAGAATCCGTGCTGATTGGTAGGTGACCAAATACTTAATTCATGGAATAAAATGCAAATGATTTTTTTAGATTTTATCTCTCACAGTTGAAGCGCACCTACACTAAAAATTACAGACCTCTACACTCTTTGTAAATGGGAAAACCTGCAAAATTGCCAGTGTATCAAAAACCTATTTTCCCCTCTGTATGTATTCAGCCCCTGTATAAATAAAATCCAGTAGGACCAATTGTGTTTAGAAGTCCCCTAATTAGTAAATAGAATACATCTGTATGTAATTTATTCTTGGTGTCAAGATGCACACCACAGTCCACGCTGCGGACCAAGGACACGCTTGTGTCTCAGCCCCCCACTAGTCCATTCATTACTCACCTCTCCTTGATCCTGCTCTGCTCGCCATCTCTGGTCGCGGACTCTTGGGATTAAAAAGGCAAGCACTCCGCTGGTCACCAATTAGTGGGTGTTGGATTCTTTATTAGGTCACTTCCCCCCGTTACCCTAGCCAGTGTATTGGCGTGTTTCCCTAAGAGAATTGTGTTCATGTTTATGCTTTCCAGACTTTGACCTCTGCTTGTGAGCACGGCTACTCTGTTTGCCACCTGCCCTGACCCTCTGCGAGTAACCAGACCACGTTTGTCTGCCACCAGCCCTAACTTTTCCGCTTTCCTACTGACCACATCTTGCTTGCTCCTCCTGTACCACGTCTGTACCTTCACTGCCACCACACCGAAGTCCATCCTGCCTTGTGGCAGACTCTAGTGAATACTGGGGGGCTCCTTAGACTTTGCTCCCTGGTGTGGTTCAATAAGTCACTCAGTATAACTACAGCCATTTTGTGAAGGCCTTTTTTAGGTTTATTTAGAAAACATTAGTAAACAAGCAGCATTATGAAAACCAAATAATACACAAGACAGCTTTGGGTTAAAGTTGTGACAAATTGTATTACAGGTTTTTTTTTTGTTGTTTTTTTTTTGTTTTCTGAACATCTCACGGAGCACTATTCAATCATCATCCATAAATGAAAGGAGTATGGAACAACTGCTAAACTACAAAGACATAGACTTCCAACTAAATTGTCAGTCCAGACAAGAAGAACACTAATTAGAGAAGCATCCAAGAGGCCCAGGGCTACTCTGGAAGAGCTGCAGAGATCCACAACTCAGGTGAGAAAATCTGTCAACAGGACAAATATTAGTCGTGTACGCCACAAACCTGTTCTTTATGGAAGAGTGGCAAGAAGAAAGCCATTTTTTTAAAGCAAGCCACAAGAAGTCCTGTTTGCACTTTGCAAAAAGCTATGTAAAGGGACACATCAAGCATGTGAAAGAAAATGCTCTGGTCAGATGAGACCAAAATTTAACTTTTTGGCCCAAATGCCAAACACTATGTGTGGAGGAAAGTCAACACTGCACATCATCCTGAACACACCATCCCCACCAAGAAGAATGGTGGCAGCAGCATCATGCTGATGGGAAGATGGATGGAGCAAAATACAGGGCAATTCTGGAGAAAAACCTGTTAGAGGCTGCAAGAGACTTGAGAGTGGGGGGTAGGTTCACTTTCCACCAGGACAACAACCCTAAACATATAGCAATAG
Organism: Phyllomedusa bahiana; assembly: GCA_025379985.1. Classification (NCBI taxonomy): domain Eukaryota; kingdom Metazoa; phylum Chordata; class Amphibia; order Anura; family Hylidae; genus Phyllomedusa; species Phyllomedusa bahiana. Next base: position 24,000 of record JAODAL010006968.1, read on the forward strand.
CTACAATTGGATGGCTTAAATCAAAGTACATTCAGGTGTTAAAATGGCCTAGTCAAAATCCAGACCAAAATCCCATTCAGAATCTGTGACAGGACTTGAAAATTGCTGTACACAAACATTTGCCAACCAATCTGTCTGAGCTAATTTGTGAAGAATGGGCAAAAATTCCAGTCTCTAGATATGCAAAGCTGGTAGAGACATCTCCCAGCAGACTTGCAGCGGTCATTTCAGCTAAAGATGGTCTTACAAAGTACTGACACAGGGGGGCTAAAGGTATATACACGCTACACTTTCTAGTTTTTCAATTTTTAAAACATTCCACAAAACTTTCTACTTTGTGTTGATCGATCACATAAAATATTGAAATAATTAATATAACATTGTGGCTGTAACATTTAAAAATAAGGAACAGTGTTCAAATGAGTTCAACAGTGTACAGAGTTTGAATACATTTGCAACACACTGTAGAGGCAGATGTAACCTTCCTTCAGTGAAGCAGAAACCTTGTCTCATCTGCTAGATGAATTCTGTTAGGTATTTATGACTGAATGAACATATAAAATATAGGTGAAGAGAGAGAAAAAGGCAGATAACTAAAGAAGCATTTTTCTGTAAGCAGATATCTTTAAAAAAAAATTTTTTTTTTGCTCACACTGTTCACTTACGGAAAGTTGTGTTATAATAGGAGATACGCTTTAAGACACATAACACAAAATTGCAGGTTGAAGTAGTATAAAGAATGGTGCCACACACCTATGGAGTTGTGTGGATGCTCAGTGGAAAGCCAGATGGCTAAAGTCCAGTATAAAGATAATCCACGGCACTGCTTGAGTAGTAATGATAAGTAAAAATTTTATTCAATCACAAGCAAAGAAAGTAGAAAAAAGTGTCATCAGCTCTCCATTATATGCAGTTAGCACAACACAGCAGTTTACAAATTCCCACTGTCCCATGTTTCGGCCAAGAGGCCTTTATCAAGGACATACGTGGTAGGAGATGAGCAATGGAGAATGCCACTTATCATATTTTGCAGGAGTCGGAGTCGTCATAAAATGGACCGACTCCGACTCCCAAAACATATAATAAGTTGGGTCCTGTTAGTTCGATGCAGTGCAAAGAGCAAGAGGAATTGGGTCCGGCCAGTGCTGCTGCTCCCATATCTTCAGCCGCATCACATGAGGAGTGAAATTAATGACATGGAGCAGGCAAAGCGCTGCCCCAGGGGAAAAGATTCTGCTCCCAGGACAAACAGATGATTTCAGCAAAATGTTTCACCTGGTTTCAAAGAAGTAGAAGAGTCCAACCATTCATCTAAACTGACTGTGGCTGAGGCAATTCCTTTATACCCTGACATTGTTAGAGATGTTGCCCCTGTGGTCACCGCTTTGCCCCAACCCAAGTTAGTGTAGAGAGGCCGTTCTCTAGCCTGGAAATAAGGAGATCAGATGTGAGGTCATGTATGCAGGATCTGACGGAAGCAATACTATTTCTCAGAACAAATTCAGAGACTCTATAAATGTTCCTGCAGTGTTTTGCAAATTTACAATTTTTTGGTGTTCTAAAGTCATATCCAATAAATATATTTTACACTTACAAGCAAAATGGTAACAATGTTTTGAACTTATGATTTCCAGGCTCTATATCTATCCATCCACTACAGCTTTGTACATGAGGCTTCTGTAATTTTATATACAGTCATCTTACCTATCTTATACATAAATTTTACTTGCAAGTATTTAGCATCTGCTTAGTTTTGCAGATTCTTTCCAGTAACTGCATTGTTACTGTTTTGCTCCTAAAAATCAAAATGTAATTTATTTTATTTTGTTAGTATTTGGTAAATCCACCTTTGGTTTCCAATACTGCCTGAATCCTTCTGGGCTCTGGATCAGATTCAAGCATGTCTAGACCGAAATCTGATCCCAGGCCTCTTCTACACGTTCCCAATGTTGGTGCAGACTGGACTTGGATACAAATACAGCTTTTTCTTCAACTCTACCCACAAGTGTTCAAAAGATCAAAACATTGTTACCCTTTTGCTGATCAGTGTTTGTTCCACCTAAATAGCTTGATTATTGTATTAGGGTGATAAACAGCCTGATGATACCATTTTACTAAAGTAAAGTTATCACTTAAACATGCGGAATGTATGAGGGAGTCAGGAGTCGGAGTCAGGAGTCTGAGTCGGGAGTCGGAGGTTTGGGAAATTGAGGAGTCGGAGTCGGGGTTTTGGCTTGCTGACTCCACAGCCCTGCTTACCATTACTACTCAAGGAGTGCCGTGGATTACCTTTATACTAAAATTGCAGGTTAAAGTGATGTAGCAACCAAAAGAATGTACTGCATTCTAATGCTACTTTCCATCACAAAAATTCATCCATATCAGGGAGAGGGAAACTGGAAATTGTCTTTTAATTCTTCTACCATGATTAATGGGATTATAGGAAATTATAGAATATAGCTTGGTAACGCTCTAATGCTCAAATGTAGATACACACATACCCATAATATTTCTGTGTATTACTTATATAGTCAAAGGAAATACTTCTATTATTTAGACACATATCTTAGTATTCCAGTACTAACTGAAGAAAAAAAAAAAAAAAGGAAAGACCTTGGCGTAAGCATTGTAAATGTTTTCTGGGCCTGGGCCAGTGGTATGTATAACACAGCGGTCAGCTGTGCGAGTATTTGTTGTTTTTGTCTATTAGGATAGAATATTCCTACTAATTTGTAGTTCATTTCCCAAATGTATATACTGCAACAAATATGCATGTTTAGCAAGCTTTCTATGAAGAAAAACATATTCAGAAATATTTTTTTAGAACTATAGAATGAGCCACACTGATTCTTTTTTTTAATAACTATACCGAAGAATTAGTACTGTTTTCAAATAGGATCAAAGATATTTAGCCAAATAGGGAGATGATAATTTTCTTACCCTGTATAATAAAAGCATTATTTACATTAACAATGGATTGCCTGGTGGAAAAAAAAGATTATGGTACCCAAAAATAAGGTCAGGCTGGGACACAGAGAAAAGGCTCATGCTGCATTCAATTAAAATAGAGCATGAGCCTCTCCTGCGTGTTGGGATGAAAACCCAGAAGTGAAGTGGAGCGGATCTCTTGGGTGCTTTGGAGCAGCAGTGGCAGAAGATAGGTAGGTAAGCCTAGCATTTCTTTTTAACCAGCCTGGCCCCATTACAATTAAGCTCTTTTTAAAGGGGTTTTGCCACGATGTAATGTTGACGTGGGATCCTCCAAAATGTATGTGATTACAAAAAGTGAAGCCTCTGAGAGCTACAACTTTCTTTACATGCCCTTAGTTTCCTGACAGTTTACATTAGACATGACCAGGACACGGACAGGAGCTGATCTGGCCGAGCTTGCCTTGTCTGCACTTCTTATCTGATGACAGGGAACATGAAGGAGCTTGCAAGGAACTGGGGAGAAAAAGCAGTGAATGAGCCTGTGTCTTTTGTATGGAGAATCCACTGATTGTAACGTAATTATTTGAGTAAACATTGCAGACGCTCTCTGCTCCCTGGCTCTCTCTCCTCCGTGACTCAGCATGCTGAGTTAATCTTCTCTCCTGAGCAGATAAGAGGCAAAGAACTCACTTCTTGGCAAAACCCCTTTAAGATATCAATGTATTCTCTGCCAGGATGCTTTGTACTGGAATTTGCTGCAGAAGGGTGTCCGTTTTGCATCAATAAAGGCCAAAAGATCAAGTAATATACAGGGTGTCTCACTCGCTATTGGCTACAAAGTTTTTCTTCTAACTATCAAAGTAACTGACCTAATTTAGTAAAAGTTGACATGGAGATACCTTGGCCTTCAGCCTACATAAGGAATTCATAGCCAGTGTTAAAAATGTCCACCTTTATCTCCAGGCAAGCTTGAGTGTATTGCTCCATATCATGGAGGGTTATATAGAAAATATTGTCAAATACCCGATTCCCCACCAATTTCTTTTCTCTAAGTGGCCTGAGAGTCCGTTGCTTAGTTTTCCAGTACATATGGACAATAAATATGCAGTGTTCAGATGTGTACCAGTTCATATCAGTAAGTACCACAGACATGACGGATGTGGGCGCCACAATACACAATACCATTGTCAGAAGTAGAAACATCTACTGACTAGGGCAGTAAAAAGCTAGCCTTCATTTCACCCATGCATGACACTTCTAACACTTACTCATGTTTCTCATAGACCAAGGTATGTTGGTGTCAAATTTCCCTAAATTATGTAAATTGCTTTGAAAGGAATAACTTTTGGGCCAATAGTGACTGAAACACCCTATACAGTACTTTCTCCCAGTCTTTTTGAAGACAATAAACCATAATATGTAGTTACACAAAAAAGTATCTTACTAATATGACTTTGAAACCTACAAGTTATGCCAGTATATGGCTACAACTAAGGTATTACAAGTGCTTAAAAAGCTGTGCTGTTATCAGTAGCACTCTATACAATTTAGAGATCTGCACAGCAACCAGTACACAAAATCATATGCCGGTATATCAAGGGATTTTGATGCAAGTGATGCCAGTATGCTACGGGCATTACAGCTAGAAAGGGTTAATAAACCACAAAGATCAGGTGACTGCCACAGGCGTTTAATTACCATGAAGGTATTCTAGATCTTGAGCTTGGATACTCGATCACCTAATCGTATGAATTTTAAGAATAATCTGGTCTTTCTAGCAACTAAACTATGCTTTGTAGGTTTTGTTTGCACCCACCCCATTTTTCTGCATTGTTTCGATTAGGGCATGTTCACACGCCGTATTGCGGCGTGTACTGGCCGCCGCGTACTTCTAAAGTGCATAGGGGGGAGCGGCACCATTCACTTGGATTATCCACGCCGCGTAACGCAGGAAGAAGCGACATGTCACTTCTTTCTCCTGGCGTACAATATGCGCATATTTTACGCCGGAGGAAGATGGCCAGAATTCTTAGCTCAGGGGGCATTCAGGCATGTTGCGGCACAATTACGTGTCAAAACACGCCCCGCAATTATGCTGTGTGACCATAACCGTAGTATGCTCATGAGTATCCATTATAACATGTCACTTGTCCAAACTGGCTAATTTAAGCAGGTGTGCTATGTGAACCTGTATGCTACAGTTAAGGATGACCGTTGGACTGGAATATTTTTATGGAGAACTAGGAATTAAATTTTACTTATGAAAACAAAACAACTCAGTGGAACCACTCAGTGGGACTCTCTGGCATGGAGATAATAACCCATGTTCTTAGCTAGAAAGATCTTTCAGTTTAGGGGGTATAAAATGTAATAGTAATGCACTGCATATTCTACTCAACAGCAGCATTCAATCATCTTAAAACCTAACTAGAGACAAACAAGTTCACATGAAGTAGATTCAAAGAAAATATAGTCCATTTTAATTAAGACTACTGAAAAATAATGTACACCGACAAACACATACATAGTAAATATATATATATATATATATATATATATATTATATATACACACACTCACCGGCCACTTTATTAGGTACACCTTTCCAACTGCTCGTTAACACTTAATTTCTAATCAGCCAATCACATGGCGGCAACTCAGTGCATTTAGGCATGTAGACATGGTCAAGACAATCGCAGTTCAAACCGAGCATCAGTATGGGGAAGAAAGGTGATTTGAGTGCCTTTGAACGTGGCATGGTTGTTGGTGCCAGAAGGGCTGGTCTGAGTATTTCAGAAACTGCTGATCTCCTGGGATTTTCACACACAACCATCTCTAGGGTTTACAGAGAATGGTCCGAAAAAGAAAAAACATCCAGTGAGCAGCAGTCCTGTGGGCGGAAATGCCTTGTTGATGCCAGAGGTCAAGGAGAATGGGCAGACTGGTTCGAGCTGATAGAAAGGCAACAGTGACTCAAATAGCCACCCGTTACAACCAAGGTAGGCAGAAGAGCATCTCTGAACGCACAGTACGGCGAACTTTGAGGTAGATGGGCTACAGCAGCAGAAGACCGCACCGGGTGCCACGCCTTTCAGCTAAGAACAGGAAACTGAGGCTCCAATTTGCCCAAGCTCATCGAAATTGGACAGTAGAAGATTGGAAAAACGTTGCCTGGTCTGATGAGTCTCGATTTCTGCTGCGACATTCGGATGGTAGGGTCAGAATTTGGCGTCAACAACATGAAAGCATGGATCCATCCTGCCTTGTATCAACGGTTCAGGCTGGTGGTGGTGGTGTCATGGTGTGGGGAATATTTTCTTGGCACTCTTTGGGCCCCTTGGTACCAATTGAGCATCGTTGAAACACCTTGTGGAATCTATGCCACGAAGAATTGAGGCAGTTCTGAAGGCAAAAGGGGGTCCAACCCGTTACTAGCATGGTGTACCTAATAAAGTGGCCGGTGAGTGTATATAAACAAGCGAGACAGACAGACATATAGGTAACCAAATCAGATGAGATCCTGTCACTGAGCTGCGGTCTCTTTCCTACATAATGTATTAGGCATTATCAGGAAATGCTGAAAACACTCATGCTTGAGAGGACACAGGAAATGTTAGTCACATTGGGTTTTAAATATACAAAGCCTTTAGTCACACTCAAAGATTTAGATTTCACCTAAAGTGTTTGCTATGAACCACAAGTCGACATACCAGTTTCTCTTCCAAGTTATCAAGATCAGTTTTGCTAGAGTCGGAGCTATAGTCATCTTCATCTGAGCTATTGATAATTTCCTCTTCATCAGAGTGAACAAGGCCCAAGTCATCATCAGGGTCTTCTTGTGATGGCACTCTGAAAATGACAAAAATCACAAAATATAAATGCTCACAAAAAAAATAAAAAATCTTTGAAAAAAGTGTCATCATTACATATATAACTATAAAAAAGAGCTACTGAAAGCTGTGAATTTCTCACTTTCTACATTGAGGATAGGAGCTTATTTGGGTCATACAGTGGTGGCCAAAAGTATTGCCGCCCCTGCAATTCTGTCAGATAATACTCAGTTTCTTCCTGAAAATGATTGCAATCACAAATTCTTTGGTATTATCTTCATTTAATTTGTCTTCAATGGAAAACCACAAAAAGAATTGTCAAAGCCAAGGGGCGTGGCCTGGTGCTTGAAGATGGAGGACGTCTGATAAGGGAGCTCCTCATCAGCGGGGGAAAATAACGGCTCAAATAAACCATCAGCAAATGTTACCGGTCCCTACTCATCCCAGAGAGGGGTGAAGACAACTAGAACGCCCTGAGGTCATGGATTTATCTAAAAAACCCTACACGCTGCTCATAGGTGAGAAGGGATCCAAGCTGCAGGCACGCTGATCCGTGCGGTTACACAGACCCAGGAAGCAGCCTCACGCGAATAATTACTGCAATCCTCAGCAGACCGGAGGAAACAGAGGCGGCGGCGACATCCTGATCTCCACACCGCACGCCGGCACTACGCAGCTGAAGCAGCCCGTCGGTGAGTTCTGAAAGCGCCAGCCGCTTGTGATAACCCGGCATCTATACAGCCCACAAATACCCGGCCAGCACGCGCGCAAAGCCGTCATTATAGCAGTGCTGCACAAGCTCCCACCGTGACCACGGGCTTATCAGAGGGTACACAGACGGCAGAATTGCCCCCGTTTCTTACAGCGCCAGACACGCAGCCTCACTACTTCACAGTGGGCTTCCTGGCGATGAATACCGAGCGCTGGAAACCCGTCGCAGGCCATATTTGCCCTTAAACACATATCAGGTCATACATGGAGAGCTAACGCCGCTGCAGCGTTACCTAAAAGAGTGTTGAATTCTTTTCCAAAGGGTTATAAAGCTGTTCCTTAAGTCCTCATAGCTCCTGCTGAAGAAGACTTTTCTGGCCGAATGCGCTAATAAACGGCTAATCAACACACATGCAAAGAGCTCTCTTGTGACCACAAAGGCGGTCCATTGCCGAATTTTTGTCCTGCCAATAAAAGGGCTCTTGTATTAAAGGTGGATGCAACATCCCCTACACCTTTAAGTTAGTCGCAATATCTGTAATTATATACCATCCGACTCACAGCTGTAACCAAGTTGAAACAACTTATCTTACCCTGCAACAAACTTTCTGGGGCCTGCCCTCATTGTTTCCGATCTATCCAACATCCTGCTCGGATCTTACTCTTAGTTACTATGGCCTGTGTCAAGAATATCCTCATTGTCAGTATCACTTTAAAAGTATATTTCCTGAACTAAAGAGAATGTTCACTGTCCACGCGCTATTCTTATACATCAGACATTCCTTCTCTCGCATTCTCTTCCTCGCCTCACATCATACTTAAGTCCAAAGCTTCTCAACTACATACCCCTAAAAGTGTGATAAAGGATAGAAGAGATAAAGAGAGAAGAGAAGAGTAGAGAGAAAAGAATAAAAAAAGAAAAAAAAAAAAAAAAAAAAAGCGTTGTACAATCTAGCGACGTCCATTAACACGCAATATTTCTATAGCGCTATTCAGACCTGTGTCAATCTTCAGTATCCTCCTCATCTACCGCCCATTCCCTGCGTTTGGTCACCCCCAGATTAACAGAATGGTGATGTGGTGTAACTAAAAAAACCGGACCAAAACTTACTGATTTCTTCCAACAATCCTCACAAACCAGATCTCGGTTAGAGGATCCACTCAGCTTACCTCCCTCTTTCTCTCCCACTTTCTTTCTCATGCTCGAATGCCATGGACTACTGAACACACGGGATTGTCTCTGGGAATCTTCTCCAGATAACACAAGAAAATTACATTGCCGACAACTGTTTTCCTTCTTTGCTCAGAGTAGCTATTACAAAGTGATTCAAAAAGAATTGTATGATATGATTTCAGAGGGATATTCAATAACTTGTCTCTAGGGGGGGGGGGGGAAAAACAGATCACATCGAGACCTCAATATGCAGAGTTCGCCACCATGTCTTCATGTAACCACACTCCATAGATTCGCCCATTTCCTGTCTCGTAGAGGCATGAAGTTCCAAACTACTCATCCTAAACGTTCATGACCATAGATGCAGGTCTCGGAGATATAAACTGTCCGTATAAAGAGGTGTTCCCTGATTAGTCGGTTTTCTCTGACATGCTTCTCCCTTTCTCTTACTAAGATTCTTATGGCCATTGCTCTACTCGGAGGTCCACTAGCCCTGGATCTCTGACTAGTTCGGACCGTTAATACTCATTGCTTCCTAAGTCCCAAACGCATATCCTCACCCTCGTTGCCCGAGACGTGATTGCCAAAATCCATTTTTTATCCGCACAAAAGACAACTACTTCGTCTCCTACGCAAGGACAGTCTTGCTACCAGACAGACTTCAAGGACTCTTGTTGATTTTTCCAGACTTTCGGCAGGAACGAATTTGCTTTCGGCGCAACGGAATTTGCCCCTCTTTACCCAAGATTCTCCGCTGGTGAACATAACGCATCCATACACTGGGGGTGCCCTGTTAAATTTGATAATTTAAAGGTTAAGCAAACACTATCTTCTGTTACTATTTCTCCTGCCGCTCTCGAGCTCGCTCTGCTGTATGGGCTAGTCTGGACTACCCTCAACTAATTATTCTCCTCTAGGCAAGAGGCGCAAAAAACAGCCCTAAACTTTATCTCCCCTCTCTTGGTCTCCGAGAAGCGTACCAGGCTGATTGTCCTAGACACCGGAAATGTCATGATTTGACTGACTTGTCTCGAGTATTCCAAATGCCTCACCCGCTGGTGATGTTGCTCTATCATCTGTTTCTGAGCCGCAGCAATCCTATTCTATCCGTGATGGTCCCAATCTTCATTTGGTACCATGCACGGAACTTTTCTCCGCTACTCCTTGTTCCCAATCCCAATGGGAATAGTCTTGGTTCCTTACATTCTACCTACACTATTTGGTTCCCTTAGCAGGTTTTGTTTTACTTTCGCCTATGTTGGGTTAATGCCATGGACCTATTCTGTTTGTTATTGTATCGATTGCATTTCATAATATAATGTAGACTATGTCCCCGTGGTATCGCTCATTGTCTTGCTTGCTAACAACCAGGGTCATTTATAGTCACTCCACTATGGGTATTAATATTTCTCATCTGTTAACACCATTGCGCCTCACCTCAATTCCCCCGCTTTAGAGATCACTGTTTTGGAGTGACGCTAGTGCGAGTCCGGGCATGAACGTGATCTCGTGGTCATGGAAAAGCACTTGAAACAATTAGTACACCATTTCGTCTGTCTGAAACACAAAAAAATTCCAAACCTCCATTCCTTTTCATGTTCGGACTCGGATAACAGCTGTACAGTTCTTATTTTAAAGATACTGTAGCAACTTTCTGTTAATACATTCTGAAATATTGAACTAGAGGTCTCGGTATATATTCTACAATGCAAACCTAGATTCTGCTACATATAACTTCTTAGATAGTAACCGCTCTATGCTTCCCGAACCAGAAAACAATTACCCTTTTATCTCAAGATAGTAGCACTCCAAAGCCAAAGAAATAGCTAAAGAAAATACTTGTGTCATATGTGGGGACTTTTAACATAGTGGTTGACAGCAATATTGATCGTTTCATAGGGATCTGGTGGCCAAAACACTGGACATTAATGTCCTTCCCTCTCTTAGAGGAAGTATATCACATGACCCTGGAGGTGGTCACACATTAGCTGAGGTGGACTTTACATTCTTCTCTGAGCAGCCAAACTTTCTCGCACTCCAAGACTCGAATTCGTACCTGCGTGACAAAACAGCCACTAGATATGATCGTAATGGTGTCTTCTGGATATAGGCTGTGCCTGCCACATGTGTCTGATCACGCGCCCAAGTCTACCGCATTACTTTTATTTAACAAAATCTCGTCTTCTCCTCTTTGCTCCCTCTGGAGGTCACTATAATTTTTTTGCTCTAAAATCACCTCATATGTAGAGCTGTATATAAGATGCGCTCTGAAAGAATTCTTCGATATTAATTCTGGTTCGCGCAGTTTCCGATCTACAAACTTTATGGTTGCCATAAGCTTTCATGAGAGGATTATGTATATTGGATATGCCTCAGAAGGAGCTGAACGTTAAAGTAATTAGTAATAAGTAAGAGCAGGGAAAGAGCTTTACAAGCACCCTAGTAGGAGATTCAAGTCCTTAGATAACCAACTTATAGGGCCCTGATCATTATTGAAAAACCTAAACTTATACTAACTAAACAAACATAACGTTGGCGCTGTACAGAGGTGGTGTTTTCAGAATATGATAATTGTTATTAGCCAAAGTTGAAAGTTCAATTTTTATCTACCAAGGGGATTCCCGGCCGGGGGAAATTACTAGCCCGCAGAGTATAAGAAACTGAGAATCAGATCTAAAACATGTATATCTTACTGCCCGCATCTAAAGTTTAATAATCTACTTGATCCCCAGAAAAATTTTCAGATTGCCTATTGCTGTATTATTATCTCAATCGCTATATAACATCTCATTTAGACAAAATCAAACCCTCCTTTGTTCAGTTAATGAGTGACATAAATATATTCCTTTGAGCTTAAGCTTCCTTCCCACGCTATCCCCTGCACTAGTCGGAATGTTCATTAAAATCCTCCCAATCATCGATCAGGAGAAATAGAAAAAAAGCGATTATCTCAATCTAAACTCAACAAATCCCCTGGTCCCAGACGGCTTTACTCCAACGGTAATACTTTAAACTTATTAATTCGAAACTTCTTAGTCCCCCCACTTGAAAGAAGTATTTCACCTGTCCAGGTTTTTATGACCTTCAGGTGCCTCCCCTTCCGGAAACTCCTTTTTAAGAGCAACTGATATCACACAATCCCAAAGCCAAATAAACCTACAGACATTCATCTCATAACTACAGACCCAGTTTCGCTATCAATAGCGACATCAAAACTTATTTTCTAAAATCTGCCCACAGGCTAAGATGATATCCTTCCTCCCCACCTAGTTCCACTCTGACCAGCTGGATTCGTTAAGGGGAAGGCAGCAGAGATTTTTGCACCAGAAGAATAATTGAGTTCTTTCACTTCGTCTCTAAATCACAACACTCCCACAGTATTGCTTTTCTCTCGATGGAGTGGGAAAGCTCTTTGATAGAATTTAATGGACGTATCCTAAAAGCGTTCTAATGAATTTGTTATGTGCTTTTTGTTGGACTTTTTTCCTACAATGACAATCCTTGCCTTGTATACCTCACCAAACGAGATAATGTCTATTCCTATGGCTTTCGTTTCCAAAACTGTTCCTGATCCAATAATGGAACCCGATCAGGATGTCCCCTTTTCCCTCTCATTAGGACCTATTGCGTGGAGCCGCTCGTTGGCTCGGAGTGTATTATTAGAAACTACTCCTGGATATCAGGAGTTCCAATTAACTATGATGTCCTACAAAAAGTTAAGTTTATATGCGATGACACATTTGATTCCATTTGCCATGAATCCTGATGTCTCAGTTCGCCAGCCCTTCTTGAGATCCTTAATCAGTATCTCATTTGTTCATATTACTTAGCTCAATGCCAGCTAAAACTATAGCCCTTCCTATACAGATTGCCCACCGACTTTGCCACCCAGCTTCAAGTCATCAATTTTTTTAATGGTCTTCCTCTCGTGTACCATAATCTAGGTTATACGCATCTTTCCAGATTTCTATAGAACAGTCCGAGAGGTAAGAACTTAATTTGGATACTAACAGAAATTCTGGAAGAAATTAACGCCTTCATCATTTTCCCTCTCTCCTGTATGATGTAAGAGAAATACAAGTAACCATGATGTTGCTTCTCCCGATAATACCTTTATTTGGTCGTAAGGAACAGGTTTCCATTTCTTTAATTCCCACAATCTAGCTCTTAGAAATAAACTCCAGCAATACACTTTTTCCACTTCATTTGGGCCCACATGATCGAGTACCAAGAAGTCAGTTGAACACATCTTCTATTCTACCCTGTCAAAAAGGCTGGTTTTTAAGTCCCAACGCCTCCTACTTTAAGATAGCAGTGTACTGGAACCTATCGCCACGCTTTGGGACTGACTCGGATGACAGACTAACGCTGGGCATCACTAGGAAGATCGTTCAAATACCTCAAACTTCACTTAAGAAATGCATTCGCAGCTTCCACCTGGGCCACTTCTTTTGCCCAATGTTTAACCGCTTTCCACCACTTCTTAGAACCACTTAGCTCACAGTGGGGTTACAGGTACGTTACCATCACCACCACTGGCTTACTATACAGGAAACGCTCCTGTCCCTTTGACATCCTGTTAGGCGGAGTCTCTACCATCTCCCTCTTCTCGCATATGGACTACACAAAGGGATCCTTACTATTGGTGACCTTACTCTTGTGGTCACGCTCAAATCGTTTGAAGATACTTGAAAAAACCTGTTGTTCTTTTACCGCCAATACTCAATTTTACATATTCTGCAAATTACGACACTCATTATCAATAATGGAACGACCTAGACATAGTTTATCCACATCCTATCCACATTCAAAGCTTTTCTACTTAGGAGAAAAGGTTTATGGAAAATAAAACCTGATGGTCTTTCCTCTGATTTACTCCTATTTTTTCTACATAATGTATTTTCATTTAACTGCTTTTGATATGTCTCATATGGCGAGCCGAGGTCTGGGGGAGTGATTTTGACAAAGGGAAGAGTGGGAGAGGTATGCTGCTACCAGGTCGTAAAAAAGAAACTCTACTAGATGTGTTTATCATTATTGCAGGTATTGTAGTTGAAAAAATTCAGCTGCGTTGGCTATCTTACCCCCTGCAGACTGAATCCACTATGTTCTCTGACCTCTCGGATCGATGCTGGAGAGTCCTTCGGTTTTTCTCGTGGAACTCTTACTAAACATATTGTCGGGTGGATCTGCCAGCGGTAAGTTAGCTCTGGGAAGTGCTAGAACAACCTACTTTCAAGAGCTATTTTCAAAGCTACTATTTCCCTTCTCTACCTGAGATGCAGTTCTGGTACCTCTCATTCACTTCTTTCCTTCTATCAATACCAACACAGCCCCTATTTCATGTTTTAATAGCTGCTAGGGCTGTTATTGCTAGCAACACTGGAATAAGCCCTTGCACCGCTTTCCTTTTCTGTGAGGTCATCTCTAGGGTTTAATATTCAATTATCAAAGCAGAGAATTGCCTTGCTAATCCCTCCATATATCCTAGTTCCCAAACTGCAGCTTCAATGTGGTCTACATTGGTCCTCGTCCAAACATGCACAACGCTTCACGGCACAAGAGCTAGTCACTAAAATGGTTCCGCTAATTGCCCTTCACCTCAACAAAACATTAGGTATCAACTCATAATTATGTTACTCGTACGCCAGAGATTCACTGGTCAAAAGTGGTAACCTTTGTATTGTCTTATTTTCTGTAATGCTCTATTATGTTGTATGAAGTCATGGCTGATTGTTTTTTTTTGTTTCGTTCGGGTATCTTCGTTTAGATTGTTTTGTATTATATTTTTCTTTTTTTTTTTTTCTTTTTTTTTCTATTACTTTCAACACCCAATCTATTGTTTGCACGTTGATTATGATAATAATCTTTCATATTAAAATTTTTTTGTTTACAAAAAAAAGAATTGTCATAAGCCAAATTGGATATAAATTCCACACCAAACAGAATAAAAGGGGGTGTTGACAAAGAGTATGTTGGCACTGTTTTCGTAAAAATCATGTGATGCTTCTCTTAATTGGTGTAATTAACAGCACCTGTAACTTACCTGTGGCACCTAACTGGGTTTTTGTGGCAATAACTAAATCACACTTGCAGCCAGTTGACATGGATTAAAGTTGGACCTCAACCTCTGACCCTGTGGCCTTGTGTGTTACCACATTGTGCATGGAGTGTCCATAAAAGAAAGAAGACCTCAAAGATAACTGTCTCCTTGAGGACTTGAGAATCCAAATTGTGAGCTGTAGTCATGAGCAATCTCAAGGCTTACAAGTCCTCTCTCGCCAATGACCTGATTGTTCCGTGGTATCCTTTGTCGCTGGTCGTCATAAGAAGTGTAAGTATGCCATGGCACTGTGGCTAACTCCTCTCTAGATGTAAAAGCCCATAGCACTGTGGCCTAAACCTCTCCCTAGATGTAATTAGCCATGGCACTGTGGCTTTACGCCCTCTATTAGACACGATAAAGACCATGGCACTGTGGCTACCTCCCTAGAATGTAAAGCCCATGGCACTGTGGCTAACTCCCTATGATGTAAAGCCCATGGCACTGTGGCTAACCTCCCTAGATGGTAAAGCCCATGGCATGGGGCTGACTCTCCCTAGATGTAAAGCCCTATGGCATGGGGGCTGACTCCCAAGATGTAAACGCCATTGTGCAATTGGGGTTCTTGACCCCTTTTTTTCGCCCTAGATGTAAAGCCCTTAGGCACGTGGTAAATCCCTAGATTTTAAAGCCACATGGCACTGTGGCTATACTTCCCTAGAGGGTTAAAGCACATGGCCCTGTGGTAACCTCCCTAGTATGTAAAGCCCATGGCATGGGGCCAACGCCTCCCTAGATGTTGTAAGACCATGGCACTGTGAGCCTTCCTAGGTGTAAAGCCATGGCCAACCTGTGGCTATACCTCCTTATGGCGCACTGTTGGCTATCCTCCCTAGATGTAAAGCCCATGGCCACTGTGGCTAACCGTACCCTAGATGTAAAGCCCACATGGCACTGTAGCTAACCCCACCATAGATGTAATTGCCCTTTGGTACTGTGGACTACCCTTCCCTAGATGTGGACGGAAGACTGGAGAAAAATTTGTACGAGAGATTTCAACGCAGATTGTTGCGGGTGATGGTGGTATAAAGATACCTCGCTACATCCAAACAAGGTTCTTAGCCGTGCCCTGCAGTTCCGAGGGTACAACTAGAGTCAACCACCGTTCGTACTATCCGATCTGGCATCATGTAAAGAATAAGGGGAATGTATAGGTTAGGATAACCAGGAAGACCCCACTTCTGTTACCACGAGACATAAGAATAAGCAGGATGGAGTTTTGCCCAAACTTACCTGAGAAAGCCTTAAAACGTCTTTGGTAAGAACGTTCTCTGGTAGATGAGGACAAAAAGTAGAGGCCTATGTTTGGGAAAGCGCATCAACATGAGATGTTTTACAGGAAAGAAAAAAAAACAAAGTAAAAATAAATAAAGAAGACGGCATTAGCAAAAGAAAGGAACACGGTCCCTATCAGTCTTTCAACCTTGGCGGAAGGGTTCCTTGATGTTTTCGGGGTTGCTTTTTGCTGCACTCAGAGGCATGGATCTGCTTGGACCGTGTGCATGGCATTATGAAGTCTGAAGTCTCCATCAAATTTTGCAGCTTTAATGTCGGGCCATCCTCCCTAGTGTGAGGAAAGCTGGGTCTCCGCTCAGATGGTCATGGGTTTCACTTCCAGCAGGACAAATGACCCAAAAACACACTTCAAATGAAGCACAAGGAAAATGGTTTGGTAGAGAAAGCACTGGAGACTTCTAAAGTTGGGCAGCAATGAGTCCAAACCTGAATCCCATAGAACATCCTGTGGAGAGTATCTCTAAATGGCAGTTGGAAAAAGGCATCCTGTCAAATATCAGGGCTGGTAGCAGTTTTGCAGAAGATTGATTTGGTCTAATATTCCAGCAGTGCATTGTAAGATTACTCATTGATGGTTACCAGAATGCGGTTGTTTGCAGTTATTTGGATACAAAGAGTTGTGCTACCAAGAATTAGGCTGAGGGTGCCAAATACTTTTGTCCGGCCCATTTTTCGGAGTTTTGGGTGTGTGAAAATGTTTCAATGATTTGATTTTTTGTTTCGCATCTCTTTGTGTGTTTTTCATTGCAAGCAAAATAAATGAATATATTAATACCAAAGTATTGGTGATTGTATCATTTTCAATGGAGATACTGAGGTATTATTTGAGAAGAATTGCCAGGGGTGGTGCCAATATCTTTTGGCCACCTACTTATATCAACTTTATGCACAGTGTATCAGAATAAAAGAAAATGGGGTGCCCTCCCCTGATGCCCCAAAGGAACAGCTCCTCCTGGCACATGTAAATAGCAGTACAGGACATGTAGAACTGTACTGTACTATAGAGAGACGCTACTAGATCGCCAATCACTGAATGCACTTCACTACAAGTAACCATATGGCGTTATGATAACTGTCCGGATCTTTCAGTCAATCACATGTGCAATAGATTGCCAGGGTCTGTGACACTATATGTTGAGTTTGGTTTCATGGTTACAAATTATCTTTTTGGGAAACTCATGTTTAAAATATTGTATTTGATGGCCATTGTAACTTGTGGGATGATTGCATATGTTTGAATAAGTAAAAAGTAAAGCACTAAGCACACACCGACTTAAAACAGGGAAAACATGAATCAAAAGTCCATATTTACTATTTGTGTAGACTCACTTTTTTTGCTCTTTTTTTTAAAAACCGTACACATGAAATATCCTTCTTTATAAAAAGTCAATGAAAACCATATGAAAATGGAACGCTTTTAATTTTTATGTAACAGGTACATTTTTGAGAAGAAAAGAGGGGAAAATGCTTCATTAACAAATTTAGAAAAATGTATACTTGTTTGTGTAAAAAATAAAAAGTATTGCAAATTTTTATTTATACAAATTTACATAAAAAAGAACGCCAAAGTGAATGGGGCCTTATTTCAAATGTATTTGCAGGGTTAAACATAATAATTCTTATTTTAAAAAAAATTAGATGAATATGCAAACAAGTATAGAAAGGTGATTTGGTCTTTAAAGTGTGGTTCACTAAAGGCTCTGAACTTAATGGCTCTGCATTAAATGTCAGCAGGGTTTAGTTGGGGTCAACCTATTAAATGTCTTTCTTCAATTCTTGGTAAGATGATACAACAAAAAGTGCCAACAGTTTCTAGTTAAATAACTACTATAACTTATTTAGCATGCTTAATCCTAATCTAATTTACTATACAACTAGAGAGACAAATCTGAAGGGCAAACGGGGGCGTAAAGGAACAATTATGGCAAGAACATTACTTGCAAGTGATTCAAATGTGAACGTGGGAATTTAGAGCTGCACCACCAGTCTATTCACATCTTAGTCATGACTTGCATATTTTAATGGCAGCCACAACACCGTGTTACGAGCCATTCTGTGGCTTGTTTACCCTTTTGCTGCACCAGAAGACGTGGCAGGTCTCAAGTCTGTTGGCAGCTCCTTCCAGGTCCTCCTCTATTGCACACTCACCTTCCTTGCGTTCCCAGGACCAATAAGACCTTGCTTGATCTTTCTTAAGAGCACCTCCGCCTTCCACCCTCTCTATTTGTTGGTACAATTATTAATGTTTTAAAGGGAATCTGTCACCAATTTTTATTTTTTTTTACTTATTAAATCAAGCCCCTGATCCATATTATTTTCCTCTCAGTTGTTTTTATTTCCTGATTGTAGAGTTCTTAACTCGGTCGTCTATATATGATTGTGGGGAAGACATTCTTGCTTGCACTGCTTTAACAGCAGTCAGAGAGATGCTTCACAACAGCTTCATGCCCATAGGATTCTTAAGACAGTTTCTGTCCCATAGATTTGTATAGGAGAGTTTTCACTGTGAAGGGAGGGGAGAGGGGGAGCTGTGACATCTCTTGTGACTGGTGGATTCTGTGTTATCTGTACACAATGGTGTCTCCTTTCAGCTTGACCCTTCTTTTACTGATAATGAGCACACTGCTGAAAAGCTCTCTAAACAGAACAGGAAGTGTCAGACGATTATTAGGCCTAATGGCCAAAGTGAAAACTGCAGGACTTAGGAATTATAAAAAAAAAAAATAGTGAAAGTGATATGGAAAATTAATTAAAAAAAACCATAACCAAAAATTCCTAAAGAATGTGTTTAACATAAAAATGTGAGTTAAACAATAAGTCATTTTTTGATGACACATTCCCTTTAAGACTAATTGGCTGTACAATGTTCTGGTATCTGCCTCTGACTTGTTCCTGACCGGTTTACCACTGAGCGCCACCAGCCCTTACCTTCTGCTTGTAGAATTATGGGGCCACCAGCTACTGTTAGCAAGTGCATAAAAGGATAACTGAAAGCTGTACAACTTTCCATTTATATAGTGAATAACCCCTTCCTGCAAAATGACCTACATGTAGATCACCTGCAGGATGTAGTTTCTGTACATCTATAGCATTGAAAGTGCAGGCACATAAGCTGTACCCACCCATTTAAAAATGGGGCCGGTAGCCATACTGCATCTAGGATTTTTGAAACCACTAATCCGAGCAAATCAACCCCTTATGTGCTGTGATCAGAAAAAAAGGTGATAAAAAAAATTAAGTTTTGCACAACGCTAAAACATTCAATATTTTTTAAATAAATCAGTCTTAGGGTAAGTTCGCACGGCGTGTTGGGTCCGTGTGAACATACGCTTTGTGATGTGTGTCTGGGTCCGTCTGAACGGACATACCCTTACTGAAGTAAAAAAAGGAAAAAAATGAAACCATACACACACACATATAGTGGATGCTGATCCCTGTAGGGATAAGCGTGGACCCATCGCACTTGAAAGGAAGATCCTATCTCTCGTAAGGGGGGAAAAAGGATTATCTTTATCATTAAAAATGCAGTGCACTTATGCCACCGCACAATTAAAAACTCAAGATAATATAGGGCAGTACTTGGCGCATTTCGCGCGGCACACCCGTGCTTCCTCAGAAGTTGACTCCACTGCATTTTTAATACTAAAGATAATCCTTTTTCCCCCTTTACATCCACGAGAGATTGGATCTTCCTTTCAAGTGCGCCGGGTCCACGCTTATCCCTACAGGGATCAGCATCCACTATATCCTACCAAGTGCTGGACGGTACTTGTGCTTTTTAACAAGAGACCACGGCCGCCGTACTAAGGGCAACGGACACAATAGCCCTTGATGCTATATTGAGAGTTGTGCCTCACCTCCATGCACAACCTCATCAGGTGAGCAAACTCTGCGATATTCCTATTATTCCTTGTGGTGTTATTGTTTTACACTATTGTGCGCCCCCTTCCATCTCTTGTTTTTTCTGTATCACACACACACACATATATATATATATATTTAAACCTGGACAATCAAGTAAAACACTAACATAAAAAATAAAATAAATGATGAAATTACGGTATTCTTCATTTTCAAATTTACTGCACCATTGGGTGAATCCATATGCATTGGAAACTACTACCAACATATACAAAAAAATCCTGACAAATATTCAAATTATTCACTTTTAAAGGGGTTGTCCACCCTCCGTTTTTTAAGCTTTAATGTGGTGCAGAGCCTGTAAGAAAATAAAAAAGACCAAGTCACCTCTGTACTGACATTCATTTCATCAGTTCAACTGCCGGTCCTCTCTTGGGGTTTTCTGCTATCTTCTATCTGCAGTTGTAGAGCACGTCACCGCTGCAGTGGTCAAGTGACACTGCCTAATGTCACCGTTCAGAGGTGAAGGCTCTGAACGCTGACGTCGGGCCATATCATGTGACCTCTGGAGTCAGAGGCGGAACCATATCAGCAGTTAAAAAAGGGAACTAGACAACCCCTTAAATTCTATGTAGCTCAACATGGAGCAAATCTCTGCTGATGTAACGTAAAAAGGCAAAAAACAAAAAAAAAAGGAGTACGGGGGTACATTTTATTACATTACATTAAACCAGAACTAAACATTTGAACCCAAAAAAAACAAGAGAATTCTGGATATTTATTAACCCTACAACCACAAAGAAATTGGCATCAAAATCTACATTCTTGTGAAGCCCAAGACTTTCTGTTACAGAAAAGGGAAGACTGGGGACTCGAAAATGTCCAGCTTGTCCGAATTACCATTTAGATTTTTTCCAAGCGTAAATGATGTTTTAAAACCCAATTCACTTATACAGCACTGCTTGCTTTTGATTTTCTTGGTGACCTCAGCATGACAAATCTACAACAAATCCACAGTGTGAACATGCCTTTATGGTTTAGTTATCAAAGGTTTCTCACAACGAGTCATACACTTGTGTAGTTGGCACATGACCCATCTCCTCCTTTAAAAGCAACAATAAAGATTCCCACTGAATAACTGCAAGCAGATAAAATACAATGGATAAACCTGATTTGCTGGAAGCAGAATAACCCTTATAGGAATGTCACAATTTTGTTTTTTCGGGGAGTAGGGGATGGGGGGGGGGGGGGGGGGGGGGGTAGTGGTTGATTTATTTTTCTTTTGTTTTTTATATGAAGAGTTCATGAAATCAATAGAATAATCTTTACTTTCCTCCCTGTTTCCTCTACCTGCTACCTTGTCAAAATACCAAATTGCCCACTCTGAGCATCACTGGCCACAGCAGAAATTGGAGATTTTCAGGGACCAGGCAGGTAAATAAGTGTTTTAATGTTTTTATCAACTCTGTCCATTTAAAATAAAAAAATAAAAATCAAAAAGAAAAAAAAAAAAAAAAAAAAAAGACTAACCCCTCTGTGAGTTCCTAAAATAGTGTTCCTATTGTCTGAATGTTTGCCTCGTATGTTCAAATTATCAGCATATATGACCTCTTGCAACAATTATGAAACTACCACTTTTAAAGAATACTGGATCAGATTTTATTTTTTTTTTTAAATATCAAACACACAAATCATAGATTTGATAAAAAGCAATGTTGACTAGCTGGACATTTAGACTTCATGAAACCTCAAAGTAATAAAATTACAATTAATAGCAAATGGTTTTTTCCATATTAAGTAGAGGAAAAAAATTATAGAATCACTCATTGTATAAAAAAATATAATATATAATATAATTAATATAAAAATGCAAGCCATGCAACTTTCACATTCAGAATTGTGGCTAGTATTTTACATCAGTTTTTGTCAAAACAAACACAATGAAAAGGTAGAATAGAAAGATCTGTGTGTTTTGTGTGTCAACTCCTGGTCGAGCTTACAAAAACTGATCCAAAAGACTGAGCAAAATACCACTGTATGAAAGTGGTCCAAGTCTCCCGTTAAAAGGTAAAGTGTTTACAAATGTTACTAAGGTGGTTGTTAACTATTACCACTGACTATAAGGGTACAGTACAAGTACAGCACGCGCTGCAGAACATCGTGTGTTTCGGGAGCTCGCGCTAATACGCGCGTACTCCCAAGGGTGGGGGGCGGCCCCATTGACATGCATTACTCGCAGCGCATATTTGCTGCAAATAATTGACATGTCACTTATCTCCCTGCGCGTACAATACAATAGTATTGTACGAGCGGGGGAGAGGAGGCGTAATCCATAGTTCTCTATGAGAACTATGGATTATCGTAATTTCGGCGCGCATCTTGCCAGTATTAAGAGCGCAAATACGCTGCGAAATGCGCGCCAAAATTACACCATCTGAACATAGCCTGATCGTCCAGGCAGTGGCAGTTTATCTCTGCATGGATGTTCTGAAGCTACGCGGGTGGAGAACCAGTTGCGTTGTATACACAGACAGGAAGTTATGCCAGTCTGCTTCCTGCCTCCCAGTGCCGGCGGTCACATGATCACCGGGGCTCAGTAACTTCCTGATCTGCTGGGTCTTATCAAATCCAGATCAGCTCTGGAGTCAGTGCTCGGGAATGTTGGGGGAAATCACCCCCTCCAAAAAAAAAGTTCCATGAAAATGCCCCGCAAAGGTCTTTTTCCGATTTTATGGGGGGCACAATATGTAAAACAAAGGAACAGAAAAAAAAAAAACACACCACACACAAAAATAAAAAGTAAAATATTAAAATAAATAGTAACAGCCCGAACCGCAACTTTTAACCAACCCGATGACCTTAAAACTTTATATCACCTATATATAAATATCCATGACGGAAAAGTCACAATTTAAAAAAAAAAAAAACAAAAAAAAAAAACCTTATTTTAGTACCACTTTTGCGGTTACAAAAATTTTTAAATAAATTCACTTTTTTTTACTTTTTCCTCATATTAAAATAAAAACACAAATGTAAAAATTATATAAAAATTAAAGTTTAACATGTCACAGAAAAAAGGCAATAAAATGAGTACAATAAGAGCGCAAGAAAATGCTACAGTGGTAAAACCAGCATGTATTGTAGAAAAGAAAACCGACTGGTCAGGAGGAGGGGTAATCGACCAAGTCAGGAACTGGTTAAATGAAAACTTAACCTAAACAAGAGAGTTGAATCGATGGAAAGGATCATACAACTCCTTCAAGATGGAAGCCCAACAAGTCTGTGTTGATAAGTCAGCTGGGTGTAAAGTATAAACAAAATGTAAAAGGTTAGAAAAGGGAAGAATGACAGACCAAGAAAGACATCAAAGAAGAGTCATGATAAACTCAAAGCAATAGGTCTTGAAAATAGATACTGTACAAACCAAATGGACAACAAATGAACTGAAACAGGAGTCAATGTCTGTGACAGAACTGAAAGCAATTGACTGAATGAAATGGGATTTACATCCCAAAAAAGTCAAAAGAAAACCCACATTAACAACTAAGAAGGAAGGAACCAAGATTACAGTGGTTACAGCGAAACGATGGATGAATGACTGCAAGAAAGTAGTATTCAGAATCTGCATTGGCCCAAGAGATTATACTGCAACTTTTGGTGATGTTCTAATGATACATACAAAGATGACTGAAGAAAAAAAAAAAAAAAAAAAAAACACACACACACACCACACACACACACACATTTCCCCTCCTATTAACTATTTGCAGACCACAACTTCAAGGGGCTGTTCACTTCTTAAAGGGAATGTCATCAAAAATGACTTATTGTTTAACTCACGTTTTTATGTTAAACACATTTTTTAAGACTTTTTGGTTATTTTTTTATTTTATTTTCCCTATCACTTTAATTTTTTAATAATTCTTAAGTCCTGCAGTTTTCAGGTTGGCCACTAGGCCTAATAATAGTCTCACACTTCCTGTTCTATAGAGAAAGATTCTCAATTGTCTGCTCATTATCAGCACAAAGAGGGTCAAACTGTAAAGCATCTCTCTGACTGCTGTTAAAGCAGTGCAAACAAGACCTAGTGGCCAAAGTGAAAGCTGCAAGACGTAAGAATTATTAAAAAATATTGAAAGTGATATGAAAAATAAAATAAAAAAAAAAAATCCTAAAAAATGTGTTTAACAATGACTCATTTTTTGATCACACATTCCCTTTAAGAAAAACTAATAATCAGCTCCTAGAGCCCCGTTAAAATAATAAAACATAGACTTCCCTTCTGCTGGTCTCCGATTCCAGTGCTACTTCCATCTGTTCTTCTGCTTTCATTCTTCTACTTCCAAACAGGGAAGTCCCTGCTGTAGCCACCGACTGGCTGCAGCAATCACGTGCCACTCATTCACAACACTATTCAAAAGTGAATAGCTCTGATCGGTGATGTAAGTAAAGGGACATGAAAGCTGCAGCCAATCAGTGGCTACAGTGGCAATGTCCTGGTTCAGAAGTACAAGATTGAAAAAAGAAGACCATAGGGACACAGCACTGGAATTGGAGACCAGAGGTGGGGTTTTTTGTATTTTAACGGGGCTCTAGGTGCTGGCTATTGGATAATCTTAAAAAGTGGACTACCCCTTTAAATGGTATGGGCAGTCAACAAGTAGCTGTGCAAAGACATCTGAAAGAAACAGCCAGCAGCTACAAGACAATTGTGCAGCTGCAGGAAAGCCGGACTCTCCAGAGAAAAGGCAATGATGGTTTGTAGCTTCAGATGTATGCAGCTTAGCAAGCTGCCCTTATATTCCAGTTTCTGCCCCCAGCAATCATGTGATCGCTAGGCCAGCTACCTGTAGAAGCTGCTAGGTCTCAGAGCCGATCAGTTCTGCAAAGTATGAGGAAACTACCCAGACTGCCTGAGGCAGATTTCTGCCTCCTATACTTTATTATTATCGGTGCGTTAAACGTCTCAAAGAATTGGCATGTTACAAATACATATAGGAGGCGGAAATCTGCCTCAGGCAGTCCGGGTCTTTCCTCGCTGAAATTCCCCACTGGCAAGCTTGGAATTTTCAACGAGGAACCAATGCTAAACTATTTTAAATGACTGTAACAAAAAAGGGGTACAAAGTTTAAAACACACATTCATGGCACTTTTTGCTATAAAAAGCAAATTAAAAAGTAATTGAAAAACAGACATTTCTTTATTTTGATATTTTGCTTAGTATTATAAAAAACAAATTCTATTGTAAGGTACAAGAAGATAAAGGACCACATGCATGAAAACGGTCTAGATCTAAATTTCAATTTGTTTCCCACTGCAACCAATCAGAGTCCCCCTTTCATTTCATATACTGCTCTGGAAAAATGAGAAAGGTTCTCCGATTGGTTGCTATGGGAAACAAAGTGAGTTTTAGACCTGAACACTTTTCTCACATAACTTGAGAGGGAGGGGGGTGGGGGGGGGAAAATAGTGTAAATAACAAGGAGAGGAAAGCATTATTTTCTTTATCCAAATGCACCTGGTCATGAACAGGGGGAAATGGCCCAATGTAAGATTTGAACACTTTTCTTGTTCTATTAACAAAAAATTGGTTTGGTGATGAAGTAATAAGGCTACATAGCACGGTAGTCTTGTCGGATTCTCTGTGGATTAAGTATTTAGAATCAGCCGTAAATTCAAATGTACCCAGTGCTGTGTAGACCGCAATGAGAAATCCGTATGGTAGTCTACTCTACAGAGTATGGATTTTTTCCGGTCGGTTCTAAAATCCAACGGATTCCAGTGGATTTTAAAACATGCTGTATATTCTGCCAGATTGCCATAGGATTCCAGTACATTCAATATTCGGGGCTGACCGCAAATACGAAAACCGACTGCGGTTTTTAGCATAAATCTGAGTCAAAAAAAGCGGTTCAGCGATGTTAAAATGCAGTCAGATTGATGCGTACACATAGCCTAATTCACCTTGCCAACGAGCATTAAAACTTTTCTCTAGGAATGACTTAAATTCAATGACATGGCCTTGATCTCAGAGTGAAAATTTATTGTGGATAATAAATCAATTTGTTCAATGACAAAGGCCCATTATTAAAGAGAGGACACTGTCACTCTTTAAGAAGGTTGGAACCATCTTAATGAAGAACATTCTTTATTAGTCATGTCCGGAACTAAAAGAATTCAAGCATCGTTAAAGCCAAAGGAGTGGCAGCAAAGTACTAACTGGGATCTGTCTATTGAGGTTTCAATATTTTTTTTTCTATTTGATCCAGAGAAAAACATATGCCATTAATAGACATTCATTTCTTTGAGGTATGTTTTATGAATCAAAAATTTGTATCATCTAACAACCATTGTTTTGTGTTACATCTGCATGAGGCCCACCACTCTTAGGGTATGTTCACACGGCATTATGGATCAAATTTTGGATCCGAAAATCGCATAAAAAAAACGCAGCGTCAATTAGATCCAACACGCAGGTGCGTGTTTGGATGCGTTTTGGCTGCAGCAGGATCGCACTCTATGGTTTTAAATAGGTTGTCCGCTGCGTCTTTCGGATCATGAATTGACATGTCAATTCTTAGAATGGATCCGAAAGACGCAATTAACACGCATCGGCGGTCACTCGTCTGAACACTGATGCGTGTTTTACATTGCAAGCAGTGTAAAGTCACACTGCTCATTGCTAGATCTGTTTAGACAGATCCAAACACGCATCTAATAGTGTATGTACACATGGACTCAACACGCCGTATGAACATACCCTTAGAGTGGTGGAAGCACGGGTTTAGGAGACCATAACTCAGTTACTCTCCTATTTTCTTTATTGGGCTCACAAAAGCTGTTATTGGTAAATATCTGAGTGATCTGAAGAAGTTTTTGGTGGCCACTCACCCTCAGCAAAAGATCGTCAACTGGTGGTCAGCAGCTGTCACAGACTGGCTTACCCTTTAAAAAGTCCACCATTGGCCCTTGATAACGGTTCACCGTCAGATCAAAATGAAAGAAGCACCAAACCCCAAAATTTAGGGCCTTTAGTGATCCAGTTGTACGGGAAAGACTGGTTAGGAATTATAAATTTGACAAAAACTTCTAAATGATTGTATTTAAAGGGGTTGTCCCATATTGTAATATCCTCTCTAAGGCCTGCTTGCTCATAGCTTGCTATTAGCCTACCTTAGCGAATGGGAAAATGGCTGCGCTTGTGCAGCTCTTTCCCATTTATTTTTACGGGAGTTCCGAATATACCTGGACACTTGCCTGTCCATATTCTGAACCCTCATACAAATGAATGTGGACAGCTGCACAAGCACAGACATCTTCCCTTCTCTGAGGTCCGCCGCTAGCGAGATAGAGAAAATGGATATTATAATACGGGATAACTGCTCTTAATGTTTTGGAAGTTCAGAATGAATTTATTACAATTTTCTATCTTTAAAATGCCTGGCCTTTTTAGCATATTGGTGTTTTGTTTTGGTGTTAGGGGTGTTTTCGTAAAAAAAAAAAAAAAGGCTAGGTAAATATCCTATAAATGTGGATAATTTTTGCCAGTGGTCGCATATACCTGTATAGTTTTTTATGGTCGAAAGCAAGAATGTTTTCCACCCTCCAAGAGATACAGGGCCTTCTGTAACCCATTTTGAGTCACTGATACATTTGCCTAATTAGGTTTGCTGCATATAACAAAGTTACAATGCGGAAACTCTTTGTATGCACATCTAATAAGGAACTATTACCAGTCCCAAAAATAATTAGTTCACCATCAGCAGGACAAAGTCATTGGCAAAATGCATAGCACAGCTGAAAATGTAGCAGATGTTTCCTTTCATAGCCCCCCCAGCCTGGGACCATGAACTTGGGTTTGAAAAGTTCCCAAAATTGTTTTCCCTAGGATAAAATTTTAGAGGAAGGCAATTTTAGGTGGGGGCCCTTTAAGCATTTTTTTACGCCTTGTATCCACCGCATGTTAAGTATCTATATATCTCAATGGCAGAACCACAATGTGATTTTGAAGCTTTGTTCCTTTTTATGTTCCCGCATTGGCTGTTTAATCTAATTGGTTCATCCTCATGTGGATCCGGACCACATAATGGGTTAGCTGAACCACATGCGGTGGAAGCAGCAAAAAGGAACTGTGATCTGTATATCTTCATTATTGGGAAAGCAACATATTTAAATAAAATGGCAAAATGACTAATAGAAAAAGGACAGATCTAAAAGTGTTTTTTTGTACAAAGTAACTTATATTCTTCATTTTTCAAATTTCATATGATACATTTTTTTATTTTTGAAATTAATTGCAGACCAAGAAATGAGAAAAACAAAAAACATTTAAATTCCTAAATTGTTATCTCACATATTTTCATTAATTCAGACTTATTTTTGAACCTATGAAATAACTAATCATTACCCCTCAAAAAGGTCCCATTAGTCAACTCACCATCTTCAAAAGGTTTCTTCCACGTGGCTGTCAGCCATAATGCATTGTAAGAGTTAGGAGTTGCTGCTCTAATTTTTCCAACAGACAGCATTTACAATATATTTTCCTGTCTTTCGCCATCATACATCCGGACACCATGAAAAAGGTATCTTGATATAAACTGCAGTGGAGCTATAGGGCTCTAGAGATTAAACATCGGCTCTTTGGACTATGTTTGACAGCAGTTTATGTGTCAGAAACAAAAGTCTGGTCTACTCTACCATAGCATATGAACAACAACTTTTAAATACCTATGCCAAATAGATGGTCACATAGCAGGAAAAACCCCCCCACAATTTTTACTACACAGTGGTAATGTTCACCAGTGCTTCCCTTCCCTTCATAAGGAGAAAAAAAAAAAAAAGTTACTGCTGGCTGTGGAAGGGTGAAAATAAATATACATATAAGCAAATTTGACAATCATCTGTGGGGAAGCATTGGCATGCTGAATATGAAATGGTACAGCATGAGTAATTTTTCGCATGATGTTGCAGCCAATCACTAGCCTTAGCAGCCACGAGCTATTCGTACAGGGGGCGACAACTGAAGCCAGTAATTGGCTGCCATGCCACATGATTATTTTTAGGGAGCAATGGTAGAGCTAAAAGAGAGAGTTTTGTAGAGGTGTTCCGTATTTACTTGAGTATAAGCTGACCCGAATATAAGCCGAGGCACCTAGCTTTGTCACAAAAAACTGGGAAAACTTATTGACTCGAGTATAAGCCTAGGGTGGAAAATGCAGCGGCTTCTGGTAAATTTCAAAAATAAAAATAGATACCAATAAAATTACGATAGGCAGTATAGGCAGTTTAATGTCCCCCACAGGCAGGTATATGTCCCCCCCCTTGCAGGTATAGGCTGGGCTTTTAAAAAAAAAATTTTATATATAGGCTGCTGCAGCCTTCTGGAGTCCTATTGCGGAGCAGGGAGCAACGCTTCTCTTGCTCGATATAGTTCCTTCAGCGGTTTGCGCTCCAGACAAGGACCTACAGCTGAAGAGTCAGACGCCAGCTCATTAACTGGGCGCCAACTGGTGGCTCAAGTATAAGCCGAGGGCGGCTTTTTCAGCACATTTTCGTGCTAAAAACTCAGTTTATCCTCAAGTATATATGGATTTGTTGTTCAACCCCTCCCAACAAGCATTAACTGCAGACCTTGGGGACAGTTCTCAAACATTATTATTTGAGAAAAAGACAATGGCCTGCTCCAGTTTAATACCCCTATTAGATTGTTCCCCAGGAGAGGATACTGCCATAAGTAGTTTATCCCTCTTGTCCTATTAAAGGAAATGTGCATGCTTGGCCAGTCAGGTCATGTATAATGTGAGATAGCCCAGAGACCTAACAGTAGAAACATCTCATGTGGATGTTCAGCCTACAATACATTATCATCATCCATGAGGCATGCAAGATATACAGGATGGCTGGTATCAATAAAGCAAAATACTTGCCAGGAGGCCACAGATATTTGATCTCTCAACAGAAATGTCTTCAGTGGTTTCTGCTGACAATTGAGTGTTTAAAGGGGAATTAAATTTGCCAAGATAAAAATTTTGATTCCAGTAATAAAACATTGTGCTTTTTATCACACAATCCTATAACTGAAGTACTGGCCATCCCACTAAAGACTAACCTAGGTAATATTTTATATACAGGTTCATGTTGTGTTAACAATCAAACCTTCCACAATGCAAAACCTAACCTGTGGAAAACATAGCTATCTTGGGAATATTGTCAGCTGACAGCACTTCCTGAATGCCACTTCAGAGCAGAACTGGCAGAGCGAGGAAACTTACACTACAGATGATGTAGATGTCCAAGGTCAAGTACAGGAAAGAAGGGGCGAAAATGAGAAAGGTGATTGGAAGCATTTTATGACCAAGGTCGTACAAGTGCAACCAGCAATGTCTGAGGTCCTGTTCACATTATGTTTACATTTCACATATATGCTGGGAAAATGGAGACTATTGGTCAACAAACAGTCTGAATGGACCAAAGGGTCAAGGTAAAATGATGACGCTTACCCGCGCTCTCAAAAAGACGCAATCAAAGGCTCCGGCCGTCTCCGCACTGAGCACCCAGCCGTACTCTGCTTAGCAGTTCGCACCTGACCGCTCTTGTTCTCTCCTGCCACTGCCCCTGCATCTATGTGATGGGGTATATTCACTCTTTGAAGTAAGAGCTATTATATCCATTCTCTTACTGTGCTGCAAGGGAATCTGATGGCCAACATTTGAGGTACACTTTTGGGTTTTGTAAACGCAAACTTGTTTTTAGGGAATATTGGTGGTTTTTGTAGACGATTTGTTTCATAATTACTTATACCTTTCTGCGCATTTTTTGGCTTTTTTAGGTGTTTGTGATAGAAATTGGTCACTGCTGGTCGTATCTGTTGTGGGGATTTAATTTTTTTCTTAATTTGATTAATATTGGCAAAACGCTCATTCTTTAACCTATAGCAGTGTTCTAATCTGTCCTCATGGACACCACCAGGTCATTGTTTTCCAGGATCTCCACACAGAATGCACTGACCATAAATTAAATCACCTGTTGCAGAATATGAATCACCATGTGCATGCTCAAGGAAAGCCACGCAGAATAACATGACCTGTTGTGGGGTCCTGAGGACTGGAGTTGAGAAACATTGCCCTATAGGCATGTACTGTGCGTCACCATTTTTTGCTTGACCCTTTGGTCCATTCAGACCCTTATTGTCCCTGGATGGGATCCTCTATTACTGGGGTGGATCGAAACATGTTGGCATGGGACTTTAGGGATTTCTAGGGTTTTCTTGTTGCAAGGTTAGGTTCTGGCTTGGGGCATTAAAGGGGCGAACACCTGTTTTTGTGTAGATGAGGGACTGTGTTGTTTCCATTTTTGACAGAATCTACTAGGGTCAATCTACCTAGCCAAACCCATGACAAAGTTTGTAAAAGTTTAGTATTGGAGATTGGTTTTTTGATGTGGACTTAACTGTGGATTTCTCCACCACAAGCATAAAAAAGGATTATAACAGTTACATTTACAATAATCAAAAATTGGAGTGGGGAAGTGTTTGAAAGCTGTAAAAGTGGTTGTCTCAAAGATATCCCTTGTTCTTAAGTCCTCGAACGACAAATTAGCATCAAAGTCCTAGATCCAAGATCCCCCCCATGAGACCAAGCATAATGAAAGGAGTGTGATATTAAGTGTGATATTAATAAGCCCCATTCACATCTTGTTTTTGGCCTCCATCGGAATCTATAGGCATAATGTAGACTAGTACTATATTTTCTGAACATATACACTTTATTTACTGGAAAAAAGCACAGTCTACTGCAGTTAAAAGGCATATATGTTTTGGAAAAAGAGCAGTCTAAGTTTGACCTACAGATCCCTATAGCTCTGCCTCAGCCCTACCACCTTTTTCAAGGTAATCCAACTGAAACCACCAACGGAGGCCAAAAACATACGGCCACATTTATGAAACGGTTTTGGTCTAAAACTCACTTTTTCCCCCATAGGTTTCTGTGGGGAAAAAAGTGAGTTTTAGACCAAAACCATTTCATACATGTCGCCCATAATGTGAAAGAAACCTTATACCAAGAGAAGCTGCATTTGTAACAAATTATTGGACAGTATGTTACATAATCCATAGCTTGAACAGATATTCTAATTTTCATGGAAAAAAAACTAATAGTAAATATACTAGTATTCTACAGTTTTGCTTAGAACGGTATTAACCTAAGTTAACCCCCACCAGTCAAGTATTTTTAGATTATGTTTTCAACACCAAAAGAAGAAAATAAATAAGTAACAGCAGAATGGGAAACCATACCTATGGGTGATATGCATAGGTGTAGAAGAACTAGCTTCATCAGGGTCCTCCACTTCATAAATTGTTGCTTCATGTTCATCTGAAACCAGCGTGAAGGGCAAGTTTTCATATTCTGGGATTTCTTCATAGTGACAAATATTTTCATACTCCGGTATATCAAGGTCTGATTTGTCCAATGAAGATGCCACCTGTGGTCTATGCACTGAAAGCAGATTTTCATCTAAAGACACAGAGTTCGGGTTATTTACAATGTTGAAATCATTCTTGTGCTGTCTTTTCAAGATTAATGGACTAGTAGATAATCAGCAGATTGCGTTCTTTTGGGGTTTTCTCTTTTTCTCTAAAGTGGGGGAGGTCGAGTGCCCAGTACAAGAAAATATATCAGACGTCACATTGTCTGCCAGAAGATTGCCTCGAGAAAGAAATTTCTGGAAGTCACTTTTTATGATACAAACGGATAACTTCAGGTTCAGGAACTTCTTCAGGGAGCTTCTTTTCGGACTGTCAGGTAAGGGTTTTTCTATCCTATCTATTCGATCCATATCGACAGAAGATAAAGATTTAGCCCTAGGCTTGGTGATGGGACTGGGAGCTTCATTACTTGTAGAAGTCTTTAATGTCTCTGGACTACCTAAGAAAGGTAAAATTGGGTGCTGCAACTTCCATACCGGTTTCTCAGAAGTTGGGAACTGTTCATGTGCTGTAGTGCCATTTGAAGGCCTCTCAGTGCTGGAACCTGGGAGTTTCTCCTCTGAAAC
Organism: Phyllomedusa bahiana; assembly: GCA_025379985.1. NCBI lineage: Eukaryota > Metazoa > Chordata > Amphibia > Anura > Hylidae > Phyllomedusa > Phyllomedusa bahiana. The sequence continues at coordinate 56,957 of JAODAL010006968.1, forward strand.
AGCTTTTTTGAGCAGGCCAGCTGCAGGTAGGCTGTATCTTTGTGGCTTTTTAGGAGCAACTCTTGGTGAGCTTACATTTGGTGCATTTTTTGCATGATTTTTCTCTGTGGCAGTACTCTTCACAGGCAACTGCTGTTCATAAATAAGTTTTATCTGCTTTGGTAAACTCATTGATAGAGTACTACACCTTTTAAAGTTGCTGCTTTCTTCAGCGTTTATTATTTCTTCAGATTTCCCAGCACTTTCTGTATCATTTGGAGTCAATACAATACCAGAACCATTTTGATACACACTTTTGCAATTTGGATGGACTTTCCCATCTACAGTGGATTTATCAGAACAATCACCGTGTACTGTGGAATGGTCAACTCCATTTTGTACCTGTTCAAGATTGGTCTGAACACAATCCTCGCTAATTTCTGCGGTTCTATCCACGCAATCTTGACGTACTAAACATGGTGTGCGCAGCTTCCTTGGTTTTGGAACTGGAAGTTTTTTATGTGGAGGAGGAGTCCGTGGGGAAAGGTCGGGCTTGGCAGTGCCTTCCAGATGTATTGGTTCATTGCCATGTAACAAACCATTGCACGGTTTAACATTATTGATTGATTCAGAAAGTGAATTAAATGGAGAAGCACCATTAGAAAAGGAAGCAGAAGGTTGATGATGTGTCTTACCGCCAGAAACTGCAGAGACATCAGAACTGACAATCCTAACATTCTCATCAGCATCTTCTTGTGTGCATGAATAACCATTGACAAGTACATTATGTGTTAATAGATCCTTGGCCGTATCTTCTATAATGCTGGCCTTCGTACTTACTTGGTTTTGTTTTGAAGCTTTTGCCTGTTGACTACAAGGTTTTCGTCTTGCTCTTACACATGGAATCGGCTGCCCACACATCTTTTTATTTTCTAAATTTTCCAGCTGTTCTATTGCTTTCTGATTTTTCTGCAAGTATTCCACATTTCCAAGATTGTGACTGCAGTCACTATTACAGGAGCATGAGGAAATAACAAAAGTGGAACTTTCATTACTGGCTGGGGTTTCTGGTTTACAAATGAGGTTTTCAGAGCTTTTGGACTCCTCCTTGCTTTCAGTATTTGATTTGATGGTATTTTGTTGTATGTCTTCTGCAACGGATGAACCTTTAATGACCTTTGGTTTTGGAGCAATAGTTGGCTTTGATTTTTTTGGTGTCACTTTAGACTGGGCTATATCTGGCTTGGGTGCAACAGGTGGTGGGCTAGGTTTTTGACCCACAGCACTTTTAGGTTTAGGGGCTACCGGAGGTTTCTTAATATCTGTTGGAAGAAAGAAAAGATAATGGCAAGTTATTATATTGTAACAGCTTGAAGCATTGCATCAAGTAAAACAATTACCATTAAACATTTTAAGGGGAAAAAAAAAAAAGTTGGACATGAGACCTCATAAATTTCATCTCTTTGCCATTTCAATTTCCTAACTTACTTTAACCAAAAAGTAAAATTACATTACTATTAGGTCTCTGTTTATTTAAAGAGGCCTTCTCAGATCTCTGGAAATATCAGTTTTGGGAGATTTTTGTATTTTTATTTCTGAAATTACATTTGTGAATCATCTTGTCTTTGAAGTTTGCATTGTTTCTCTCCTCTCTTATTCCTTTTAAAAATTTAGGAATTAAAGGGGTTTTCGCACTACATGCTTTTGCATTCAGCTAAGCTTTTTCACTAGCTTAGATTTTACAGGGGTGGGTCTCTCCTTCCAGCAGGCGTGTTTTCCGTCACTGAGGAGTGTTGACTTCATCACACCCCCTCCCTGTTCCAGCTCCCTCCCCAGTCCTCTTCATTCAGTGTGAACAGTGGGAGGGAGTGGATATCACAGCTCTGCGTACCTCCTGCAGTGGTCAGCTCTCATGCCTGGAGAGCCATCACCTTACTCCACAAGCTCCTGGATTGGAACACCTGGAGTAGTGGAAACAGTTATAAATACAGCCTGATATGATTTTTTTTAAAAAGTGAGAAATGCACTCTGTTCGCCCTCTTTTTTACCAGGCATAGTGTGTAGGTGTGCGTTATATGGTGGGGGGAGTGAAACTAGCAGCTAAATAGATTCAGTAACTGTCTAGATCCTTCACATTGAAGCCATCACAGAGAGGAGCAGGGACAAGTACAGACAAGCTGTTTCACAATGCTTAAAGGCTTGACTCAAGGCTGCAGAAGTAGCTCTAGAAACACACACAGATTAGGTAATAGCTGCTATACTAAATGATTTAGGTAATACAAACCAATTGCAAAAGTGCTTATTTTTCCTGTCCCCATCATTACAGATATGATTGTAGCGAGAAAACCTCTGTAAGTGAGAACATGGTTCTATTGGTTGCTTGTGTGTCCATGTATAGTGTCTGCTCAAGTGACAATGGTCTCAGCATACAATATTTTCTACCTACAATTCAAAAGGAAAGACCATTGTATGTTTAGTGTGGTTTCAAATACAATGTCACAGACACTGCTGATCTGCAGAACATGTGATTGATGGAAGTGCAGGTCCCCACGGCACGGGTTTTCGGCCGGTTTTTCAGGCGGTTTGTGGTTTTGCAGACCGCCTGAAAAACCGGTCGAAAATGAGCACAATGGGGCTCTATGGAAAACCCGTGCAGCGGTCCCCACTGCAGGGGTTTTCCGCCCGCAAAGCGTTTTGCTTGCACAATCTTCCATCCGGTTTTTGAAGGATATGTGCAAGCCTCAATGTGAGGGGGAGGGCTTTTCTCCGCTACATCGCGGAGAGGGGAAAAGCCGCCCCCCCCCCACGGCCCTGTAAACTGCACACAAACTAGACAAATACTGGTCGGATAAACTGACCGATATTTGTCCCTTTCCGTGGGGACGCAGCCTAATTATCATGAACATTTTACTTATTAATGAAGTACATGCAGAGAATATGGCATCTTACAGTTTAGTGCGGTACTACATGTCAGTATACTCTTTACATGTGCCAGGATGAGCTGCTCCTTTGGACACGAGGTGAGGACAGCCTAATTTTTTTCTCGTACATCGTGTAAAAAGTACATGAAGCTTCTAGTCTTATAATAGAAAGCGATTTCCAGCATTCAGCAGCTCCCACTGACGGGGTATCTTAAGGGACTTGCTTATCTGATTATGTTTGTATGTAACCCTGGAATGTACAGGCCTGGAACAATGGCAGCTCTCTAAAATAAATAATATAATCTGTATTAGTTATTGGGCTTGTTCACACGGCGTTTTGTGATCGTTTTACGGTCCGCAAACGGACTAACAATTGTCAAGTTGTAATTACATGGAGTTGACATCGGCAAGAGGCATCGCTGTTCCACGCGGAGATCAGCGAATGGTTTTGAGAGGTTTCTGCAACTGCGCTTTTCGCATCCGCTTTAAGAATGGAATGTAAGTCTTATTGGTTCTTACGAATGACAACCCATAGGAGATAATGGAGTCCGCTTTTGGCACTTGTCCAAAGCGCTCCACATCCTGGTAGTTACAGCTGGTTGCATTCCTGGAAAGGGGGATGCGAAAAGGCCACTGGGAGACCGGGACGGGATTGCGGAGAGGAGCAGGAGGCGAGGTGAGACCGCGGCGGCGGGCAAGCGAGGCGGTGGAGCGGCGGGCGCTGCGCAGGTGAGTGGCGGCAGCGCAGGGTGCGGTGGGCGGTCCGCGCAGTTGAGCGGGTGGGCGTGCCAGCAGGTGAAGCGCGTTGGGCTGGCAAGCGCAGTTGCTTTGAGCGGTGAGGCTCGTCGGCTGGCAGCGGGTGAGCGTGTGTGCGGCTGGCGACAGCGCAGCGTGAGCGGTGGGCGGCGGGGCAGCGCAGTAGTGAGCGGAGGGCGGCGGCTGCGCAGGTGAGCGGTGGCGGCGACGGCAGATGTGCGCCGGCGGGCAGGTGCCGAGCGGCGGGTGGTGGCGGCAGGTGTTTTTTATGCGGCGGCGGAGGAGGCGTTCGGCGGCGGTGATAGCGGAGGAGGCGAGCGGCGGCGGTACAGGGAGGAGGGGGTGGCGGGTGGACAGCGGAGGAGCCGGGGGCAGGAGAACAAACATATGGAAGGGAGAGTGGGGGCGGGAGAAATACATTGAATGGGAGCTGGGGGCGGGAGACATACAATGAATGGGCAGGCGGGGGCGGGTGAGAACATAGCAAAGGAATGGGAGGCGGGGGCGGGAGACCATACAATGAATGTGGAGGCGGGGGGGGGGGAGACCATTACAATGAATGGGAGCAGGACAAATTACAATGAAATGGGAGGCGGGGCGGGAGACATACAATGAATGGTGCAGACTAATACAAATGACATGGAGTCGGGGGTGGGGCGGGCGGGAGACATCAATGAATGGGAGCAGGACAAATACATTGAATGGGAGGCAGGGGCGGGAGACATACAATGAAGGGGAGCAGACAAATCAATGAATGGGAGGGGGGCGGGAGAAAATACAATGAATGGGAGCAGACAAATACAATGAATGGGAGGCAGGGGCGGGAGACATACAATGAATGGGAGCAGACAAATACAATGAATGGGAGGCAGGGGCGGGAGACATACAATGAATGGGAGCAGACAGATACAATGAATGGGAGCCGGGGGCGGGAGACAGATTGAGACAGAGAGAGAGAGCCCCCTCTTCAGAAAACGCATCCGAAAAGCGGATGCGTAAAACGCATGTGAAAAAGCATTCAAAACGGATCAAAATAAAGTATCCAATGCTGCGTTTTGCGGATCCGCTTTCCGGATGCGCTTTTCAAGTGCGAAAAACGGATCCGTAAAAAGGATCCAAAACGCCGTGTGAACAAGCCCATTGGCTTCATTTTCTTTAATCATTGCTTTTCAATCTATTGGGTCAACATTTTGCAGGCTTTTGACCCTGCTCATTACTGCAGCACTGTGACTAAGAACAATGCCATATAAATCCAGTTTCCTTACAGCATAGAATAGGAGCCATACTTGCAAGAAAAAATGAAGAACCACCAAACAACTTGTAGCTATTGGTTTTAATACAAAAGATCACAGGTGACATTCTACATATACAGCAATAAAATGTCACAATAGTGCAGACTTAAAGGCGTTGTCTCACTACAAGGATTACAATTTTGCAAAGATCTTGCAAAAATAAGTCACTTTGCAATATATGTTCATTAACAGTGTCCTACCTATTCCTATATATCTCATCTTGTATGGGCTGCATCAGCTCCTCAGGTCGCTATAGCTACAGACATGTGTAATCTCTCATGATAGGCTGCCAGTGCTGGTTGCTATAGCTACAGACTTGGCTTTTACTGCAGCCTAGTAGAAGCCAGTAGACTGGCCCCTGAAGTAAAAATGAAAACATAATTCAGTTAAGAATCAATCAATGTAGTGGTCAACCCCTTTAACACTTCTGGCATAGAAACAAATTGGAATTATTTTTTTTCTAAATTCCGAGAGGAAGTTTATTGAAGTAGAAAATGCAAAACAAAGCATATAAAGCAAAGACCATTCAATACAAGTATACGAAAAACCATACAAACTTTAAAGAAACAATTACAAGCAGAAAATCAAAATTTTTACTTGAGCTGTCCAAAAGAACTCAGACTCTCAGTGCCAAAAAAAGCATACAAATTTGTAAATGAAAAAAGATTAGACTATGCATAATAATGGCACCCCTCAAAAAAACCCCTGCTAAAAAAAAAAATTTTGAAGCCTAAAATAGCTAACAAACAAACAATAAAACGGGGAAAGGGGAGGGGGGGGGGGACTGACAAAGACAACAAATAAGGGGGAAAGACTAGTGATACAGCAGAAAATACAAACAGGTCACACCTGTAAAAATACCCATCAACCAATTCATGCACCAAAGGGGCAGCTTCCACCCATGAAAAAGAATCCGGGCAGCCCCCACCCAAATGCAAACCACCCCCCCGTCCCAAAGGGGTCCGCAGATAAGAGTCGGAAGACTTAAAAAATTGGGAAAATATTTGAATTTTCCGTATTTTTGTTACGCTTTGGGAGCCCAAAAAATGTCAATTCTACTAAAATTCTAAGAGACCCCTTTGCCCACTCAGATAGGTTTACCAAAATGGGTTAACCCCTATCTCTCCCAGTAGGCATTTATTCATCATAGAAGGAGGTCTTGCTTCTGCCATTATGACATACTCAGCACCACCTCGCTTCATGTACCAATTGCACAATTGGTGTCCTGATAGATTAAATATTTTTTTTTCCGAAGCAGCTAATTTAAGAAATAAAAACTTTACTTTGCGAAAAAAGAGAGAAATTTCTCACACACTTTGTGAATTGAAAAAGCTTTACAGATACTTAACAGTAAGCGGATATGTAGAAAGGATGTGAGTCAAAGTATCCCACAAGTGACTGCAGTAAAAATAGCACTAGAAAGGCATGGATAACGGGTCTCCCTGTGGAGCCTTTATACTGTGAAGTTACAGGCAATCATCCATACTAAAGGCTTGGAAAATAGACACAAATTTGATCACATTTTTACTATAAGATATACTGAACCTGCATATGTAATTAAAGCGGATTTGGCAGTGAGGAGAATGTGTTTATAAGGCATTTCATTTTAAATCACAAAAATACTTTAATGGCAAAAGTTAGGGCTTAAAACATTATTTCAATAAACGGAATAAAAATGCATCTTTACAAAGTCCTCTAAACCTCACAAACTGACCATAATTATTTCTGCACGATCAATACTGCGCGGCCAAATACATGCGGAATAAAGGTTACAGCTTCCAAGAAGATGACACATATTGTATCTGAAGCCCCGAAAACATTAATGGCCAAACAGATTTAAGACTAAGGCTTCTTGTACTTTAAAAGTTTAACGTTAAATTCCCCCCAACTTTTGTGGGTACTTAAACGTATCATTTTTTTAGTTCAAAACGATCATTTAAAAATGATGGTTTTAAATGTGCAGTCAAAAGGGCATACTTCACAACGCTTGCAAACTGATTTATGTAACGTACACAAGAGCGTGGCTTACCCCACCTTGACGTCGTCTATTACTGAAGCAAACAAAATAATTGTAGTTGTTTGTGTGTGTGTGTATGTATTATAATAATAAATATATATATAAAAATTTTAAATATATAAATATATATATAATATATATATATATATACACCACTAACACACACCACAACCGGCCCTTTATGGGTACACCTTCCAAAAGCTCGTTAACATTTAAATTTTAATCACCAATACATGGCGGCAATCAGTGCATTTAGGATGAACAGGTCAAGACAATCTCCTGCATTCAAACCGGCATCAGTAGGGGAAGAAGGTGATTTGAGTGCCTTGAACGTGGGATGGTTGTTGGGGCCAAAGGCTGGTTAGTATTTCAGAAAGCTGATCTCCTGGGGTTTTTACGCACAACCATCTCTAGGGTTTACAAGAAGGTCCCAAAAAAGAAAAAAAATCCCGTGGCGGCAGTCCCCGTGGGCGGGAAAAGCCTTGTTGAGCAAAGGGCAAAGGGAATGGGGAGACTGGTTCAGCTATGAAAGGCAACCCACCAAAAAGCCACCCTTTCAACCCAAAGGGAGGCAGAAGAGCACTTGAAGCCCGTACGGCGAATTTGAGGCAGATGGGTACAGCAGCAGAAGACCCACCCGGGGGCCATCCTTTAGCTAAGAACAGGAAACTAGCCCAATTTTCCCCAAACTCATCGAAAAAGGACAGTAGAAGATTTGGAAAAACGTTGCCTGGTTCTAGAGTCTCGATTTTTGCTGCGACATTCGGGTGGGAGGGCAAATTTGGCGTAACAAATGAAAGCATGGGTCCATCCTGCTTGTATCAACGGGTTCAAGTGGTGGGGTGGGGTTCATGGGTGGGGAATATTTTTTGGATCTTTGGCCCCCCTTGGGACCAATTGAGCATCGTTTAACACCTTGTGGGAAACTAGCCGAAAATTAGGGGAGTTTTTGAAAGGGAAAAGGGGGTCCAAAAACCCTTACTACTGGTGTACCTAATAAAGTGGCCGGTGATGTAATATTACAGGATAAAAAATACGGAGTTTCGGCGCTCTTGGGAAAATATAGGGAAAAAAAAACACCTTATTTTAAGTTTATTGAAAAAAGAAAACAATAAACATTTATAAAAAAGGGTTTTTTTTATCATATTTTCTCCAAAGGCCGAATCCGTATTTTTTTATCCTTTTACTTTGTTTTGCCCGTGTGTTATGCACACACGGTTTTCACGGAAGGGGGAGAGGGGAAAAAAAAAAAAAAAAATATTATTAAAGTTTTGTCAAAAAAATAAGTGAATAATATTTTGGGGTTTTAATTTCCCATTGTCGCCCGTTTATTTCCTTTTTTTCCCCAATTTATTTTTATAATATATAATATATTATATATATTATATATATATATAAACGCAAGGAAACATCAGCAACAACACAAAGACAGGGATTACATATATTGCCTACCACACAAAATGCAAAGAATACATAAATAACCACTTGTATAAATAACAACAATAACTTCGATTCATCTCCATAAACTTTTTTTCAATCTTCCTCTGTCTGTTCTATGTCTGTGTTCTTTAGCCCATATTAATCTTTTCCTTTATTACCCAGTCTCAGATATGGCTTTTTCTTTGCCACTCTGCCCTGAAGGCCAGCATCCCGGAGTCGCCTCATCACTGTAGACGTTGAAACTGGCTTTTTTGCGGGTACTATTTAATGAAGCTGCCAGTTGAGGACCTGTGAGGCGTCGATTTCTCAAACTAGAGACTCTAATGTACTTGTCTTGTTGCTCAGTTGTGCAGCGGGGCCTCCAACTTCTTTCTACTCTGGTTAGAGCCTGTTTGTGCTCTTCTCTGAAGGGAGAAGTACACACCGTTGTAGGAAATCTTCAGTTTCTTGGCAATTTCCACAAGGAATAGCCTTCTTTCTCCGGAAAAAAGAATAGACTGTCGAGGTTCACAATAAAAGTTCTCTTTTTCTGGCTATTTGGCGAGTTTAAATTTGGGAACCAACAAATTAATGCTCCAGATTCTCAACTAGCTCAAAGGAAGGTCAGTTGTATAGCTTCTCTAACCAGCAAAACTGTTTTCAGCTGTGCTAACATACTTGCACAAGGGTTTTCAAGGAGGTTTAAAATATCCAATAGCTTTCTTACACAGTTAGCAAATACAACGTACCATTAGAACAGTGGAGTGATGGTTGTTGGAAATGGGCCTCTGTACACCTATTCATTTAATGTTGGCGTCATTGAAAAAAAAAAAAAACTGCGCTTTTCTTTAAAAAATTAAGGAAATTTCTAAGTGACCCCAAACTTTTGAACGGTAGTGTATATGTGAGTATTCTATAAGACGAGTTACTTCATATACTTGAGTACTATGGGTATGAAAAGGAGGACATAGTGTTCCAGCAGAACAACGACCCAAAGCATATGTCAAGGTTGGAGAAGGAATGGTTCAATGACAATGAAGTAGAGTTGCTGTATTGGCCTCCACAGTCCCCAGACCTCAACCCGGAACACTTGTGGGTAGAGGTGAAGAAAAAGCTGTATTCGTACCAAAATCCAGTCTGCACCAACATTGGGAACGTGTACAAGAGACCTAGGATCAGATTTTGGTCAAGACATGCTCGAATCTAATCCAGAGCCCAGAAGGATTCAGGCAGAGCTGAAAGCAAGAGGTGGCTTTACCAAATACTAACAAAATAATAAAAATTGACATCTTGATTTTTAGGAGCAAAACAGTAACAATGCATTTACATGACAAGAATCTGCAGAACTGAACAGATGCTAAATACTTGCAAGTCACATTTATGTATAGGATAGGTAAGATGATTGTCTATAAAATGATGCCTCATGTACAAAGCTGTAGTGGATAGTAAGATATGGAGCTTTTAAGTCAGAAGTTCAAAACATTGTTACCATTTTGCTTTTCAGTGTATGATCTACCTAAATAGCTTGATTATATCATAAAGTGATAAAAAGCCTGATGCTACCACTTTACTACAGTAAAGTTATCACTTAAACATGCGCCGTGTATGAGGGAGCCGGGAGTCGGAGCTTTGGCTTACCGATGCCACAGTGGCGGAGTAGCACCCATAAAGAAAGTACATATATGGAAATATGACAGACAAAGCAATGGGCGAAACGTGAATTGCCGTTATGGTCTGTATTCCTCATTGACTTTATGGGCCATATCTATGAAAACTGTCTAGGTCTAAAACTCACTTTGTTGCCCATAGCAACCAATCAGAACGCCCCTTTCATTTTATATAGTGCTCTGGAAAAATAAGAGGGACACTCTCATTGGTTGCCAAGGGCAATAAAGTGAGTTTTAGACGTAGACAGTTTTCATACATGTGGCCCTATGTGTTTATATGTCCTATGTATATGGGATTTCATTATTTTTATGTGGGCAGTAGTTTTAAGCATCTTATACGGGTTTAGGGTATGCTGCAATGCTCTTTATTAAGCACCTAGTGATATTTCCATAAACATTCTATGTGCAATATGTATTTTATCATTTGTTTTTTATTGTGATTTCATAAAAAATGCTTTCTTTTTTACTTTTATACTGTAGGTATTTTGTGAATGGTATGCAGCTGTGCTGCCATGCACAACCGCCATGTGATAGCGTTTTGCAGTGTGAACTGGGTAAATGATGATTCGAGTCATGGAAGTTGAGTCATGGAACTTACTGTTACAATAAAGTTTGTAGTAAACTATAAAACACTCCAAGTACAAAGCATTCATGTGCCATTTTTAACTGCCAACACAAGATCCGTTTTTTTTTTCCTGGCATTTTTTTCAATTAACTTCTCTATAGGACTTGCAAGATTCAAGATCAAATGCAATCTTACAGATGTAATACAGTAAAAAAAACAAAAAAACACTTCTTACACAAAACAAAAAAAAGCTAGTGTAATAAAATGATTATTTTTTTTTTAAATCCATTTTAAAAAACGGCAGAAAAGAACTAGAACGGGGTCTATGAAAAAACATCACAATGCTAGAACTACCCTGTTTCCCCGAAAATAAGACAGAGTCTTATATTAATTTTTGCTCCTAAAGACGAGCTAAGACTTCTTTTTAGGGGATGTTTTTTTTTTCTATGAACAATAATTCACATTTATTGTTGAACAAAACATCAACATGTATAAATATACTGTAGTGATTTCTTTTTTTTTTACGTTATTTTTATTAGTGCTTCCAGATTAATAGATACAAGCAAACAATACCCCCAACATGGGGGAACAACAAAGGGAGATGGGGGTGGGGGGGGGGTGGGGATGGGAGGGGAATGCCGGTGAAAGGGTAGGTACAAGGGAGATTAGAAATGCACTTTACAATCTGTAAGTATGTAAATCTGAACAGGAAATTATCTAGCATAAAATAACATGCCATGCCGGGCTGATTATAGAACAATATAGCAGAGTTTAAACATGTTCAGAACCTAATAACAGAGCAATGTCAGAATCAGACATTACTGTAGTGATTTCATCACAAACATCAGCATAAGCAGCCAAACTCTGAATTGCATAAAAAAATGCACTAGGTCTTATTTTCAGGGGTGTCTTATTTTCAGGGAAACAGGGTAAGACTCATCAAAACCACTATAATCATAGCAAATGCCTATGGGTAAAGATACTATATTAAAACGTAACATTTATTACCAAATACATTAAAATAGAAAATAATATACAGTGACCTAATGTGAGAAAATTAAGCGGAGCACCCGCCCCGAAAGGGGCGACCCCGCACTAAGATGCCCTACCTACTCTAAGCAGTGTGAAACAAAGCCTAATGATGCAGGATCAAGAGTAAGAAACACATTTTTTTTTAATAAAGCAGCATTGAAAACAACATGTTTAAAAAAAGTCAATTATAGTGAATGCAGGGATTAAAGGAAATGAAGTTGAGTTTAAAAAAAAAAAAGCCCATTTTTCAACCTTGAATTTACTATAGTACAGCAACTGGTCAGTATAAGACTTTGCAGCAGTGAAAGTGTTTCAAAGCCGGGCTCCACAATAAAATGAGGTGTTGATGGTTTCCAGCACCTCGGTACATATGTAGGAAGTGATATTATGACAGTGTAATGATTTGTGCAGGCAGTACTTAGTGGTTATGAGTGGGTGTGCAGAATTTTCCATAAAGCACAAAATAAAGGGTGCAGTACATCACAATTCTCATGGATTGACCGCTTCTTTCTTGTGTAGTAAGAAATATATCAAACCAAACTATTGAGACCACAAAATACCTTTGGGAGGAAAAGAGTGTCACAATAACACACCATTCCCTTGACAGGGCCGTCTTAACTGCTTTAGGCCCCCGGCAACTGTGCACGGGGCCCCCCCCCCCCCAACTCAACCACCCCAGAACATCCAGCGCATTTCCTTTGAATTCTGCTTACAATCACGGAATTGCTAAACGGGGAAACCGCTTTCTGGCGCTGACAGTTAGAAAACAGTAAATAATTAACAGACCGAGTTCACACAGCAAAAGCGTCACACGTTACATGGCCCTGTACGCCTCTTTTTAAAATACGCACGGGGCCGCCTTACTTGCACACGCTCCAGCCGGCCCACATCAATTTAACTTTCCCATAAGCACCGGAATATGCTGTGAAATTAGAGCACTGGGCCCCACATGAAAACTGTATAAACAAAACTCGCTTTGTCGCCCAAAACAACCCAAATCAAGCCCCATTTGATATAGTGCTCTGGAAAAATTTAAAAAGGGGGAAATCTGAGTAGGTTATGGACAACAAAGAAACCTTAGATCTAGACATTTTCATGTGCCCTTGGGTGTTTCTATGATATTACGTATTTGGGCAGGGCTACTTCGGGGGGGCAGGCAGCGGAAACCCCCAAAGTACCCCCAAAAAAATTGTTGTGTGAACATACCCGAACACTGTTTTTAAAAATTTGGTCTGTAAGCCATCACCATATTGTCCCATTTGTTTTCAAGGGGAATATGTACCAAGGGGTAAAAGATATGAACTGTGCATGATTAAAATTGAAAACAAGGGACGGGGTAGGGACCTTTTTTGATTTTTTGGGGTGACATTTTATTTTTTTTTGCATCCCTTTGTTGCAGAATGCGTCGAATTTTAAGACCTTTTCTGTGGGTCATAGATTTAGATTTCTAGCTACAAAAGACATTTCCGGCTCGGGGAAAACCCCTGTAAAGGTCTCTCCCTGTCCACTTACTGCGCCGGAAAATTTGCAGCTTTTCGAAAGGGTTTGTAGTGAGACCCTCCAGCGCACCCCCAAAATCAGGCGGGGGCTTTTGTAATGGGCCTATACAGGCCGGTGGCAGGTTTGAAAAAAAGTAACAGGCTGCGCCATTTTTTTCGGACTGAAACGACCCAACTTCGGGCACACCCCCCTTTCATACATGTCGCCCTTGGTCAAAAAGGGCGACATTATAAACGGGGCACCAATATCTGGTGTCTTTCAGCCCGATTCAGGCACAGTTCCGCAATTTTGAAATCTCCTGCATGTCACCCCAGGGTAAAAATTACTCTCCTGTGGCTTTTTTGAAGCGCCAGATCCGGGGGGCGGCGGGAGGGTGGCGCACAAACCGAAACGAAGCACATATTTATACTTCAGCGGAAATTTCTAGGCACATTAAGCTGGAACGGGTAAGCATTTTACAAGGGGGTTTTTACCCGAGCCAGAAAGGTGCCCCGCGCGGGAATGCGCCTGATTAATGACCCGTTTGTAGACAGGTCATACTCGGGGTGCATTCTAGCCTATTTTTAGGCGCAAAATTTGGCATTCGCATGCCAATTTCATGCAGTTGCCCAAAATTGCATTTTTCACAGCCTACAAAATACAGCCATCCCTTCAATACACTCACACACATTTACACACAAATATCACACACCACACAGACGCCTGAGTCAACCTGACACTCCAGGGGGCAGGGCACGAAGATTTTCTTGTACCTTGTGCCGAAATACAGCAGCTGCTGCACAGGAACGGCACGCACGGGGGCAAGCACCAATGAAGGGGCGCCCTGGCTGCCTGCTTGAGCTGCTTATCTCCTCTCCGGCCCGTCTGTCAGTGTGTCCCTCCCCCTCTCCTTTACCCAACACACAGGAGGGGCACAGCACGGGGCGAGGAGAGAGCTGCCTGCTGACGACGCTACCCTCTCCCGGGGGGCGCAGGCGCCCCCCCCCCCTGCTACTTGACCCCCACACACACCCCAGCAACTGAATAGGAAGGGGACTCGCCCGTAATGGTGAAGTGCAGGCAGGGACCCGGGGGGGCACAGACGGGGGAAAACAAATGCTGGGGTGTATTCATTCACTGGGCAGAGCAGGCGCCGCCCGGACGGGCCCCTTGTGCTGTGGGGGGCCCGGGCAGTGGCCTACCGTGCCCAATGGGAAAGACGGCCCTGCCCTTGAGTGTCCTTCTCCTGTGCAGCAGAGTCTCTGCTCATTCACCCTCCAATTCCCTTTTAGTACAGACTATTCACTTACAAAACCGACCCTTAATTGTTAAGAAAAGAGACAAAACTGTCTCTCAGCTGTCAAGGTCTTGCTCTCAACAGCAGGCGGTGTTTAAAGAAGCATCTGTTCTAAGCAGCTTGTTATATATAGTTCCATATAGAGTTCGCTCCTAATTTTATCACACCTCTAAAGCTGGATAAAATAATAGATGTTAGGACGAGGCCACTTGAAACGACCAACTATGCAGCCCAAACGATGCCCAGTGCGAGTTTACAAATGGACTGGTGTGGGCATTTCAACGCAGGTAAATAAAAGCTTTGCCCGCAAAATCACACTGCCAATAAAACTGATGGCAATGGCTGCGTGGTTTAGGTTGGTTTCATACACAGCCTTTTTTTTGTCCATGCACTCCGTTCATAATCTAATGCAAAGACTGGATTAAAAAGGAATGGGAAATCTAGAGGAAGGATTATACACAGTCACATTATTATGACCACTTCCTATATTCAACGTCAGCAGTAAATAGCTCATGAAGGAAGTCACGTTTCGTGAAGTACCTTGGTGGTTATATAATGTATGTGATAGGCTGTCTGCACACATACCTCTCATTGCGGTCAGGGTACAAGGGGTGACTGATCAGGGTTCCAAAAAGGGATGATTATTGGCTTTCAGGCCAAGGGGGGCAGTATTTCTGAAACTGCGCAGTATATGAACTGTTCACGTGCTGCTGTAGTCAAAGTATTTCGTTAGTGGACAAATGGCACCATTACAAATAAGCAATGTGGAAACTGTGGAGCATTCTGTTCCATTGATATGAGAGGTACTCTGTTCCATTGAAGTGAGGTGAACATTGGCTACAAGGTGAATGAGGGCAAACCGACAGCTCACCACCAAAATGAACCAGGGATCTACCAGACATGTGTCTGAAACAGTTCAGTGAACCTACATGGACATCTTATAGCACTACTAATTATTGATTGATCGCAGCACAACGCAGAAAACACATTAAGAAAACTGTGCAAAAAAGCCAGCCACAGTGTTTTTTTTTTATTATTTGTTATGCAGTTGTTTTCAGAGTGATCTAAAAAGGTGTTAACTTTATCCTAAGAATTGGAATGAACACTGCAATACTACATATGTCCAGTACTGTTGCCTTAATAAGTGAGCCAGAAACATTATTTTTTATATTTCCTTTTAACCCCTTAGGCCTATTTATTTTTTTTTGACATTCGTTTTTCCCTCCCCACCTTCCCAGTGCCATAACTTTTTTTTATTTTTCCACCTACATAGACATATGAGGGCTTTTATTTTGCGAGACAAGATGTACTTTCTAATGGTGTTATTCATATCACCATAGAATATACTGGGAAACCGCAAAAAAAATTCAAAGTGGGGCAAAATGTGAAAGAAAACATTTTACGGCATTCAATCTTCAGTAAAAATGATGTTTTATCTGTATTCTACAGGTTGATTCGCATCCACCAACACTAAACATGTACGGTATCATCTACGTGTTTCGAGCCAACGCCATGGGCTCTTAGTCGTGACCGGTCAGAGACGTATGTATTGTCAATTTTTGTTTTTTAATCATGTTTTTAATTAAGTTATAATAAAGTGCGTTTTTCACATCAAGAATATTCATTGGTACGAGTGCTGGAAAATACTTTTCCTTTGGATTTATGCACATTTTCTGTCACATTTGATCAAAGTAAATTACATTAAATGTAACACAAGACTGGCCCTAATACATTTTACCCAGAAACATTTTATCCTTGACAATAAAAGGAAAGGAAAAGTGTCTGCCAGCAAGCAAATCTCTAGAGGAAACAGAAAAGGATTTAAAAAAAAAAAAAAAAAAAAAAAACGTACATAAAGGGTACAGACATGTCAATAAATGAAATGCTATTTAACGCACCCCCCTCCTTTCACAGTTTGCCTCAGGGCCACAAAACTCATCAATTTCAAAGGAAACAATTACTTCTACAGGAAATTACACCAATTCATCAGCCCCCCCCCCTAAAAAAAATCACATTACATTTTACAAGTTTTAAGATTTCCCGCATGCTTAAAAAAACAACCTACTTTATATAGATGTATCTCAAAATTGAGAGAGTCCAGTGGTATTATTAGTGGTCTCTAAAGAAAAAAACAGCAGTTGGGCTCAAAATCCCATAGAAGTAGGTGAAACATTTTGAGGGACAAAGTGGAAAACCGGACCATGAACGAACACCTCCATTGATTAGAGGACACACACAGAGAATGATTAGCTGAGGAGAAATAATAATACAGCCTGGATGTAGATTTCTTTGTAGGTTTGATATTTAATGTGAATATTTAATGTGAATAATACCAAGCAAGCATCAATTATATAGGTTTGTCAGGCTATGTTCACACCTCATATTTTTCCCACATATTCCAAGACACATACTGCGTGTCAGAGTGTGTGCGAAAATTGCACATATAGCACATCCCATTGCTTTTAGTAGACACATGATGTAGATCGGTGTCCACTAAACCGTAAACCGTGGTGTGCATGACCACCAATGTGGATTCCAAATGTGCATCACGCCAAAAATAAATAAATGACTTGGTAGTACGGTGTCTCAGTGGTTAGTGCTGTTCAAGGGTTCAAATGCTACCAAGACAACATCTGCAAGGAATTTGTAGCTTCTGTGTGTGCCTATATGGGTTTCCTCCATGTGCTCCAATTTTCCCTACACTCCAAAAACATACCGATAGATTAAGGGCCCGTTTACCGGTGCAGTGGGGACATAGCCTAATCTGAAATTTAGACCGTAAGCCCCAATGGGGACAGAGACCAATGTGAATAATGACAGTATGTGCATAGCGCTGTAAAACAGAATGGCGCTACATAAATAAATGAACATATATAAACACAGAAAGCTCTGCATGAGGTAAAACATGGGAACAATATACCATGTGAGCATAACCTGTGAATTTTCCAAAAAATTAAGCTTTTTTTTTTTTTTTAATTCTTTTTAAAAAGTAATATGAAAAAATATAGTGTTCAAAAGGGATAAAAAATGTACCTAGCATACAGGCCAACGAATCTTGTACTTTACCTCGTATCAGCAATTACTGTTTTACAGCAAATATGCCAATTGATTGAATGGCCTGATTACTAGTTTAACTCTCCAAACATCTCGACTAAAAACGTCAAGTTTCATCCCTTTAGATTTATCATAAGATTCACTTACATATCCGAAATCAAAACAATCTAACTCAACATAACCAAAAATTTATTTAGAGAAAAGAATCCTAGAATTCACAACCCACACTACAATCATCTCTACCTTAAAGGGGATTTCTCGCTGCAAAGATCACATCTGTAATGATAGGGACAGTAAAAATAAGCACTTTTGCAGTTACCTAAATCATTTAGTATAGCCTCTATTAGCTAATCTGTGAGTATCTAGAGTTAAATCTGAAGCCTGTGGTCGGGACTCGACCCCTGTGCTGAGATTGGCTTCCTGCACTTTCTTCCCTCTAAGCGGTGTGAAAATGAAGCTGGCTTTCTGTGCTGGGTGTGTCTATGTTCTCATCAGGGCTGTGCAGCCGGTTAATCAATGCTCCGACTCCTCAATTTTCCTGACTCCGACTCTCGACTCCCACTCCTGACTCCCTCATACATGGCGCATGTTTAAGTGATAACTTTACTGTAGTAAAATGGTAACATCAGGCTTTTTATCACCTTATGGTACAATAATCAAGGTATTTAGGTAGAACATACACTGACAAGTAAAATGGTAACAATGTTTTTAACTTTTCTCTTTCAGGCTCCATATCTTACCATCCACTACAGCTTTGAACATGAGGCTACCATCATTTTATAGACAATCATCTTACCTATCTTATACATATATTATTTAGTATTTAGCATCTGCTTTGTTCTGCAGATTCTTGACATGTAACTGAATTGTTACTGTTTGCTCCTAAAAATCTAAATTTGGCTTTCAGCACTGCCTGAATCCTTCTGGATCCTTCTGGGCTCTGCATGAGATTCAAGCATGTCTTGACCAAAATCTGATCCCAGATCTCTTCTACACATTCTCCATGTTGGTGCAGACTGGACTTGGATACAAATACAGCTTTTTCTTCACCTCTACCCACAAGTATTGGATTGGGTTGAGGTCTAGGGACTATGGAGGTCAATACAGCAACTCTACTTCAATACCACTGAATAATTTCTTCTCCAGCCTTGACATCTGCTTCGGGTCATTGTCCTGCTGGAACACTATGTTGTCTTTTTCATACCCATAGTACTTGTGTATACTCACATATAGCTCAGCAATGAGATTAGCATCGATCCTGGTCAAGTATCCAACATCTTTGGCTGTGAACCATCACCATATCCTCAGGCTTCTTTCACCAAACCCGACAGTTCTTCCAGCTTCTCGATCCATTAGCCCACTTTTCCTTAATTCTTTCATCTCATCGCTCCAAATCACCCATTTCCAATCTTCCATTTTTCATACTTTTTTTGTAAACTCAAGCCAACGCTTCTTATGACAAGATGGAAGTCGAGGCTTTTTCACCTTTTTTCAGGCCATCACTCCAGACCTGCGTAATGCATGTCCTGTGCGTGGATGGACGTCTGTGATCTTACTCTTACGAAGCCTACGAGCCACCTCCACTGCTGTGTCTGTTGCGTTATAACTGATCATGCAGTTACATGATAAGAATCTGCAGAACTAAGTAGATGCTAAATAGTTGAAGGTAAAAGTTATGTATGAGATAGCAAAGATGATTGTCTATAAAAATGATGGGAGTCTTACATGGATGGTGAAATATGAAGCTTGAAAGTCAAAAGTTAAAAACATTGTTCCCCTTTTGCTTGTCGATGTAAAATATATATATAGGATATGACTAGAACACAAAAAACTTTAATAAATTGTAAATTTGAAGTGAAATATTTTGCTGAAATCTGGTCTGTTTGCTATGGCAGCAGAATCTTTTCCCTGTGATAACGTTTTGCCTGCTCCAGGTCATAAATTACACTTGTCATGTGATGAGGCTGAAGATATGGGAGCAGGAGCACTGGCAAGACCCAATTTCTTTTGCTCTTGGCACCGCATTGAAATAACTGGACCAATTTATTATATATTTTGGGAGTCGGAGTCAGTCCATTTCTTAATGACTCTCGCAAAATAGGCACCGACTCCACGACTGACTCCACAGCCCTGGTTCTCATTGTCTTTCACTCTCTCTCTCTGAACTGTGTAATAAAGGCTGCCTGAGCTCTCTATGCTTATCTCCCAATGATAGCTCTATGTGAAGGATCTGAGTAATTACTGAGTCTTTAGCTGTTAGATTCACTCTCCCCCCATTTAACACAGCCTTATACACTCTGCTCCCCCCTCTACATCCTGTCTGATAACAGAGAGGGGAGCAGAGTTCATTTCTCACATTTTTGTCATCATTTCAGGCTTTATGTATAACCATTTACACTAATGCAGGTGTTCTGGTTACAAGGAGCTTGTAGAGCTCAGGAGGAAGGTGACAACTTCTAGGCATGAGAACTGACCACTGCAGGAGGTCTGCAGAGGTGCGACATCCTCCCCCTTCCACTGCTCAAACAGAATGATGATGATGACTCAGGATAGAGCAGGGAAGACACACTGAAGAAAGACACGCCTACTGGGAGGAGAGACCCACCCTTGGATTTGAATCTGTAGGCTGGAGAGATAGCACAAGCTGCCTGCAAAAAACCTGTACTCACAAAAACCCTTAAAACCTCCTCAAAAATCATAAACTGTACTGTCCTGAACTGCCACCTACCCTGTTTTCCCAAAAATAAGACACCCCCGAAAATAAGACATAGTGTATTTTTAGTTATGAAATTCAGAGTTTGGCTGCTTATGCTGATGTTTGTTATGAAATCACTACAGTATATTAATACATGTTGAGGTTTTGTTCAACAATAAATGTGAATTATTGTTCATCGAAAAACAAAACATCCCCTAAAAATAAGTCTTAGCTCGTCTTTAGGAGCAAAAATTAATATAAGACACTGTCTGATTTTCAGGGAAACACGGTATCTTGTGTCCAACGGGTCCACAGCGTAATTCTTACCCAATTCAAGTAGAATCATCCACCCATAGTCCTCCTAAAGTGCCTGCCAAGTCGGTTGTCAAATACCAAGAGGGAGATAAAAAGGCACCAAAATTAAGCTTTTTAGTTTATAGTGCCATTTTGCTATTGAAGTACTGGAGACATAACTGTGTTTTCAATGTTCTTCACACAACTACAATTTCATATTTACAGAAAACACAAACATGAGTAAACCTGTTACATCACGTTGCTCACATCGCAACACCATCTCATCGGATGTACACTTATTTTTAGAAACGTTAGGAAGTAACCCACATTCACTGTGAAAATAGCCTGATCTTTTGATGAACTCTCAAACCTAGTGAGAACAATGGCTTCCTTTTACCACATAGAGCTACAATAGCCTCAAGGAAACTTTGGGTAATGATCAGGATTCACTTGCTTTCGCTAGGTTAAAAAGCAAGTACCAGAAGAAGGGAGAGGTATTAGGATTATGGTACCAATAAATTCTAATTTGGACTTTACCTCTTTTATGAGCACATCCCATATAGTGGTATCTTAAACTTCACCAATGCTACAGATCCTACAACTGTACAGCAATTATTCCTACTATTCTGTACGTGTCCTATATTGTCCCCCATATTTGACATCTAAAAACAATAAATGAAGCAACTTAGGCAATATTCACACGGCTTACTGCCAACGTAATTGCGGGCACGGATTTCGCCCCGCAATTACGCCGGCTGCTGTGCAGCGGGGGCGGGGGGCCGTCAGCTCGCCGCCCCCATAGACATTCATTATCTACGGCGCGTACACGTCGTAAATAATGTGCATGTCACTTTCTCCCCCCTCGGCGGATTCGCCGAGGCGGGGAGAAGAAACGGAATCCATAGTTCTCTATGAGAACTGTGGATTACCGTAATGACAGAGACGGATTCAAGCCGTACTGCAGCTCAAATACGGCACGCAGTACGGCTGGAATCAGTATCAGAATAAGCCGTGTGAACGCCCCTTAAAGACATTTTTAATGAACTCATGACCAAAAAAGAATTTGTTCTATGCTGCTGGGCATTCCCCTTCAGCCAACCCTTCCATTTCTCAATCTCACAAGCTACAAGACTTTCTGTATGTAGCTGTAATAGGTATAATGGGGAAGACTTATCATTAGTGTTAGAAAATATCGTAATTTAGCAATCAATAAAAAGAGTATATATATGGCATAGTACATTTGGTGCAGCTCAAATAAGCTGTAGCAACATTTCCCTTCCTAAGGCCCAATTCCTATTGGAGCCTCCATAGCAGAGCCTGCGAAAAATGACAATTCACAAAGAGGGCAGAAAAAAAACAAAAAAAAAAAAAACTTTGCAGCACGATGCGCTATTTTTTCTGTTAAAATGATTGACATCCTGACAGAAATTCGTCTGACCTCATTATCGTCAATGGGGCCGAGGCACCCCAGACATTGGGAGATTGCCAGCACAGCCCTATTCTATAATTTAGACTTTGGTGGTGAAGAAGTCTGTGTCTTGCCAAAATAAAACGCTATAGGTCACTTTTTTACAATTTTATTTGAACGTTTAACAAACGGTTGTCAATGCCTCACCTTACCAATCTCCAGACACTCCTGTGCCGATGCTTACATACTCCCCTGCTGGTCTGTGTTTGTCGTGACGTGGAACAATCTATTTGCTGCAGTCAACTGGTCACGTCATATTGTCTGTGGAGCCTGGTATACAAAGTCCAGCAGGGAGAAGAAAAGGATAGGCCCAGAAGCGGCAGGGGATTGATAAAACAAGTATTACTTCTTTTGCTATATTTAGCATCTTAAGTGGTTTGTCAAAAAAACATGGAGCTGGAATTCTATAAAAGGCTACAGGCCTCGTAATCTCTACAGGCCTAAAGCTCTTGGTGTGACACCTTCACAAGGTTTGCTCATGGGTCTCAACTCAGTTCAAATTTAGTTCTGAATCATTTCCATGCGTTCCTCTAAATTTTACCCGTTACTTTGACAGTGGTGAAATCTGCAACAAACTGGCAAATGATGTGCATGCGGAAAGTACATAGCATGCTCATATTTCCATGCAGCAAATGTCTGTAGCATGTGGACGATGTCTTGTAGAATCTCATCCACTTGCCTGAAACTGAAAGCCATTGTGGATTTTACCTGCACTTATCTAGAGGTAAAATCCACAGCCTCTCCTCCATGTGTCAATTTAGGTTCAATGCAGTTCCACATTTAACAAATCTATACTTCAATGGTATGTTCGCACATAGGATATGTAAGGGGTTGTCTCACTACAAGGATTGCTTTTCATGTGAAAGATCTTGCGAAAACAAGTCACTTTGCAATATATGTCCATTAACAGCGTCCTACCTATTCCTAGATATCCCCTCTTGTATAGGCTGCATCAGCTCCTCAGGTCGCTATAGCTACAGACCTGATTGATCTTTCCTGATAGGCTGCCAGCACTGGTTGCTATAGCTACAGACCTGGCTTCTACTGCCAGTAAACACACCCCTGAATTCAAAATGAAACCAAGAAAACAGGACTAAGGTGAGATGAATCAATGTAGTGAAACGACCCCTTTAAATAGAGGCACTGTTTATACAACACAACAGATTCTACACTATTCTAAGAAAAGGGGACCAATCCAAATCCTTTTCCTCCCTTGTAATGAAATATGCGATGGGAAAAAAAATGTCAAACCGGGAATAGACATGTCCTTGGAAATACAGCATCTTTGAACAGATGGTTAAAGGGCTCGACATATATTTTGAGCTGTAGAAAGGGTCACAAAGGGTCAATTGCCAATAATGTTCTGTATATCCAGCACAAAGGCATATCCCAATTTTTCCAGTAATTACCACAGTTCTGATGTTCCATTTAGTTCCCTTGATGCTATGCTATTATTTGTGCCAGGCACACTTAACTTGGATTAAACAGTGTGGAATGGATAGTTTTTAGTGAGAGAAACCTATGCATATAAAAGCTCATGCATAGGTCCATAGTCTGTGCACATGCTGTGTGCTTTGAATTCTGCATAGAGGAACACAAGTTTAGTAAAGAGTCCAAGGTAACCTAATCCACAAAACGCACACTCTGTGCATTAGAAAATGTTCGGTGTGCCATCAGTTGTTTTTCTCCTACTACTCTTTACTGTAAGGTCCCATTCACATCGCGTTTGTTGCCTCTGACACAGGTATCTGTTGGAATGCCTTGGAAAAAGTATCACACCAAAAATGATGGCAGAGCCAT
This sequence comes from Phyllomedusa bahiana, assembly GCA_025379985.1. Taxonomy (NCBI): domain Eukaryota; kingdom Metazoa; phylum Chordata; class Amphibia; order Anura; family Hylidae; genus Phyllomedusa; species Phyllomedusa bahiana. Next base: position 80,692 of record JAODAL010006968.1, read on the forward strand.
GGTAAAATAAGTAGGTAAAATGTAGTCTCTTTTGGCCTACTTTTGCTCCATTTCCAATCAGTATACAATCAGGAAATAGAGCAAACGTAATCCAAAAGAGATAACGTTCGCCTCATAGGTCCAAGGACTCCGCCGTGACCCAATCAGTATATCTATCTTTTTCAAGGTATCTTGACAAATACCTGCGACTCAGGCAGGAAACAGAGTGAATGGGATATAAATCAGGCAATGCAGAACAGCAGCAAATAAATATTAACATATAATAGCTAGACAGGTAAAAATATATTTATAACACACCATCCAAGTCTAGGCCCGTTAAGGCTATTGTGTTCATAAGCAATGGCATGGGGCAATAACAGGGTAACATCCCTGCTGGTCTAGAGTAGTGCATAACTTAAAGGGGTTGTCTCCTTACAGAGTTTCATGGGATGCATGAATGAAACACTCTGTCACTTCCTGGTCAGACTGACTGTGATTTGCATACAGCTCAACTCTGTGTTTTCAGTTGCTAATTAGTTCAGATTAGCTTGGAAGCTTCTCAGAAACTGCTAGCAGGACTTTTTATCTGATCCCTCAAACAAAAGCCCTAATTAGTGCTGTTTACTTTAGATAAATCAAACTTTTTACTGCCCAGCAGCACAGAGGCTGCCGTGACCTGTGTGATGAGATCACTCACTGCTATCACATAGAACAAACAGCAGGGGGGAGAGATGTTTACAGGTCGGTTACTGATGAGGGAGTGATAATCACCGTATCTCCTTAACAAAAACAGATGAACAAAGCAATATATTTGGAAAATGTCTTTATTTTGTGTTCCCTACAATTTGAAAGCTATTCTTTGTAGCGAGACAACCCCTTTAACATAAGTATACCCAATGGTATTATACAGCAAAATAGCTAGTTGCATGATCGCTGGTTGAGGGCAGTTAAGGGGGGTGTTTGCTCTACTATCTTACCTAAGAAAAGAGCCACCAGTAGAGGCAATGTAATGCTCTGGGCAACACTGGAAAACCTTGGGTCCTGGCATTCATGTGCATATTACATATATACCACCTACATAAACATTGCTGAACATACACCCCTTGATGCCAATAATAATCCCTAATAATGCAGTGCTGGCAGCCTATCGTGAGAGATTAGACAGGTCTGTAGCTATAGCGACCTGCGGAGCTGATGCAGCCCATACAAGAGGGGATATCTCAGAATAAGTAGGGCACTGTTAATGGACATATATTGTAAAGTGACTTGTTTTTGCAAGATCTTTAACATAAAAAGCAATCCTTGTAGCAAGACAACCCCTTTAAAGTGTTAACCCTGCCTCCAAATTCCCCACATCTTAAACAGACGTGTGATATGCTAGAAAAACAAGTCCGATTTTGGAATCTACAACAAAACTGACCTGTGGGGCAATTTTAAAATTCATGGCAGGTCATTTTACACTGCAGAATTTTTTTTGTTTTTTTTAAATAGACCTCCAGCTGTTGCAGATTTTGCAGCAGAAACACAGTGAATCTGCAGCAAAATTTGTGACTAGATTTTAAACGCAATGATTTTTTTAAACTAATATTTGCATATTCCTATATAAAAATCCACAGTATTAAATTTGAAAAACTCTGCATTGTTTGGTGAACATCTGCAGCTGTGAAAAATTGCTGTGAATTTTCCACTACAGAAAATCAACAGCATTTCCAACCTATCAGCAGATGCCCTAAAGAATGTCCTGTTGCTAGACACCACAGAACACCTTCGGAGGTGTTGGAGAGTCTGTGCCTCGAAGGGTCAGAACTGCTGTGGCAGCATGAAGAGGAATTACAGAATACAAATCGGGGAGGTTTATTGCTATGGCTGATAGATGTAAAAAACTTATCAACTTTAGGGGTAGGGGCTTAAGGTCCTTATATATGAATTTTCAACCCCCCCATCTGACTGATCCTCATTGCTGAGAAGTCTCATTGTTGCCTAATGAGAGCCATGCAATCAACAGCAATGCCTATCCTATATATAAATCAGAGGATTACTATTTTTATGGCCGCACAATTGATGAAGATTAGTGATGAATAATTTTTCTTAGCTGTTCTATACATTTACAATGGTCAATTCTTACCTGCAAACTGGCCACTAAAACATGGCAGAGAATTTAAAGCAACATGCAAAAAAATCTGCATGTGCTTCATCTGGATTTGAAAGGGATTTTGGTGTGAAGTGTGAATGCATGTGTGTGTGTAGTGTGTATTTTTTGTGTTTGTATAATTAAAATATATTATTCATAATAACACAACAGTATATATATATATTTATTTAAATTTTTTTTTCTTTAAGGCTATGTCTACACTGTACACATTTTCAGTCATTTTTTTCAGCGTTTTTTGTTCTAAAACTGCTGAAAAAAAACAATTGAAAACGGATCACAAAGGGTATGTTCACACAGCATTTTTTTGAAGTGTAAATTTACGCTTCAAAAAAATGCCTGATTAGGTGTATTTTGAAGCATTTTTCGTAGAATTGACGTCACTTATTTTTACGGCCGTGATTGCGTCCAAAAAAACGCCTCATAATTACGCTTGTGAAATACACTGTGTGAATGACAAGGCGTATTTTACATTATATTCAATGAGGTATGATTTGAAACTTGTCAGACTGATCTTTGTCCGTTTTCCAGAGCGTAAAAGGCGCTAAAAAACAGCCCAAAAAACGGAGTGTGAACATACCCATAGACTTTAATAGTAAAAACGTTCCGCAGTCTCCAAAGAATGTTGGTTTTTTTCCGCTCTTTTTGCAGCTGGTTGTTTTTTTGAAACATGTTGCAAAAAACACTAGAGCAGGGCAGAAAATTTACTATTGGAGTTTATGTAAAGCGCCGGACGTTTCCTGACGCGTTTTTTGCAGAAATCCATAGCAATTATGATGCTGTGCATTTCTGCAAAAGCAACAAAAAAATGCAAACAAACGGTTTTCAGTGACTTTGTCCAATGCCGTGCAGAACTAGCCTAAACACAGGTCAGTGCTGCGGCCATTCCCTTGACATCACTGCTTATGAATTCTTTACTTACTGAGCGATTATGTCAAAGCAATGCTGAGTGGCCAGTGAAGCCTTAGATGGCTGCAGTAGTCGTGGTCAGCAACAGAAAATAAACGGCTGACGGGAAAACATCACCATCAGCTTCGGCACTGGAATGGCGGTGAGCACAAAGGTGAGTACAGATTTTTTTTGTTTTTTTAGCTAGCAGCAGCTTAAAATAATTTTTTTTTTTTTTTTAAACCATAAACTTTTTATTGGTCAGATATAAAGTAGTACAAAACAGAGTACAGTAGTTGTCATTGTAAGACCAAATTTCAACTTTTATCCCCAAAAACAACCCAGCCCCCCTCCCAAATCCATCTCCAGATTCAGAACAGTAAATATCCATTACAATCACATAGCAATGCAATATTAATAAAAGTCAAATAGTTCTTGTTATAATAAAAATTGTACCTGGCTGTCGGACAGCCTCCATCCACACAATCCCTATAGACGCAATCCCAGGAACCTCTACTGAGATCCCCAACACCCTATGCCTAACTAGGCTCGGTGAAGCAAGACCAGAATTATCCAGCCATTTAGCCCATATTTTATTATACTTATTTTTGGCTCCTCTCTTAAAATACACCCCTCTCTCCAAAGCAATCAGCCAATTCACTATCAAACTCCTGTGCTTATGGGGATTCTGCATCCAGCCATTTTGACGCTATTAACTTCCTTGGTATAAATAAAAGCCTGGATATCGCGATTTTCTCAGCCTCTGAAACATTTAAGTCTCCCACGTATCCCAAAATACAAACCAACGGATTCATCTCTAGGGTAATTTGAAAATTTCGCTGGATCAATTGTATAATAAAAATCCAATATCGCTCTAGTTTAGGGCAATGCCAGAACTTATGAATAAGAGAGGCCGGGTGCACATGACACCTATTACACAGAGGAGAGGCCCGAATTCCAATTTTATGTAGAAATAGAGGAGTTCTGTAAACTCCATGTACTAAGAATAATTGAGAGATTCTATGCTGTTCACTCACTGAAATCAATGGTATGGTCCTCAGTATCTCCTCCCAAATATTAGGCTCTATAGGAGCAATATCTCCTTCCCACCTACTACGTAAATCTATTGGGTTTCTAGGAAAAAAGTTTGCCAATAAAAGTTTATATAAAGTGAATATTAGTCCCTTCGTTGTTTTGATGTTCTTGACCCCACCTATCGGAATAAACTTGGCATTATATCGAATGGTGTCTGATTTTTCTGTGTTATGTGTGCCTAAGCTGTAAGTATTTGTATAGCTGCGTATGCGGTAAGGCAAATTCCATTTGCAATTGCTGAAAACTTTTAAGCACTCGCTGATCTGTAAGCAGCTGAGAGACATATTGAAGGCCCCTAGATGCCCATGACTCGAATCCCTGGAGCATAAAAAGTTCGGACAACCAGGGGGTATTCCAAATCCCGGTATAGGATGTGCAGCCCTGAAGCCCAAAATCCACCCGTAATTTCCACCACAGCTTATGCATCAAATATAACTTTGGGAAGTTTTTGGAGTGCGCTAGAAAAAAAAAATTGCCTCCAATTTACCATAAAGATTAGGAGAATTAAAATAATGGCATAAATAAAATTAAATTTGAAAATCCCTTTAAACAAAAAAAATAATAAGTAAATAAGTAAATCACCTCGGCTAATTCTTGCCTTATGGCTTCCAGTTTTAACACAGCCACAACACCTACTGATTCGCTGTGAGATATAGCCTGAAAACCCCCACTGACTTAGGCCATGTCCCCACGGCACGGGATTTCGGCCGGTTTTCAGACCGCCTGAAAAAAACGGATGAAAATTAGCTCTATGGAAAAACCGTTCAGCAGACCCCACTGCACGGGTTTTGCCGCCGGGGGTCCGGCGGCAAAACATTGTAGAAGCACAATCTTCCGTCCGGGTTGCGGCCGGAATCTGTGCTTCTCACTGGGCGGGGGGGGGGGGCTGTTCTCCGCTCATCGCAGAGAAAAGCCGTCCCCCCGCGGCCGTGGGGACGTGCGCAAAACCGGACAAATACCGGCCGGCAAACCAGCCGGTATTTGTCCTGTGCAGCGTGGATGCGCCCTTAGGGTGCTTTCACACAGTGCGGTTTTGATGCTTTTTTTTGGATGCGTTTTTTGTGCAACAATGTATAGCATTAATTGCTGTGCCTTCCTGCCCAAAAAACGCATCAAAAACCGCACCGTGTGAAAGCACCCTTACATTTGGTCAATCAGGTCTTTAAAACATGAAAATGTTGCAGCAGACTACAAAAAAAAAAAATCTGACAGAGCGTAGACTAGCACTGATGGGAACAGAGCCTAAAGATTAGTATGCTTTCTGCAGTCCTACGTGTGACAGCTCTACAGGGAACAGGGATCTGCTTTCAAGCTGGGAAATGCTGCGGAAAAGATCTCCGACTTCTCATCGGCTTGTACACAATGAGCCACTCTGCTATCCAATAAAACTGATCAAGAAGAAACAAGGTGATTACTAAGACCTAAATACAGCTCCCAGGAATCCTCAAGTAGCTGTGAATGCCCTCCATTTACAGGCCAGCTCCTTTCAACTGCCTTCACTGACAATGTGAATATGAGCCATGCGGAAAATTGTTCCTGGAAAGAAAACCTGTAAACCAAACGCTCTCATTTTCTTTTTTCGGTTGCTTCAATGAAAATTCGACTTTATGCCCATGGTGTTTGCAGGCAATTTTGCATGTCCCCATTATTCTTTTAAATAATTAAAAGAAATAAATGAATAATAAATAAAATAAAAAGTATCTATGTCATAAAATTGCATGTTCTTTCTGCTGTCTTGTCTGGACAAGATTTTATCTAGAACTACCTGCTGGATGAAATTGGCGAATACGTTATTTTGTAAAAACATATTTTTCAAATATTTAAAGGGGGTTTTTTCCCCAGGTAAGGGTTTACGTGGGTTCTCCAAAATGGGTATTAATCCTTTTTTTAAATTTTTTGTGATTCCAAAAAGTGAAGCTTGTGGGGAAATACAGGGTGGGCCCTTTCCTGGCCCCCTTTGTTACTTAAAAACTTTTATTGATACGGGAAACCCGACAAAAGCTGCTGGGGCCCGGGTTTTTTCGCAGAGCACACTTCTTAATTTAGGAGAGGGAGCTGAAAGAAGTTTTTTAAGACCAAAGGAAAAATATTTGTCTTTTGTATTCAAAAATTCACTAGTTGTAATTTTGATTATCGATAAGATCCCTGCCTTTTTTGTTTAAAAGAGAAATGAAGGGGCTTTCAAGCTGCTGTGGGAGAAAGGGGTTTTTCTTTTTTTATTTTTGAAAACCACTAGTTGTAGTGTGATTTTTTGGTGAAAATTTTAAAACATTTTCCCCTTTTGGGGCGGCTCTGTGCTTTGGGTGTGTCCCCTCTCTCTCTCTTTTTGTCCCGCGTGGGTTGTTTAAAAATTGGGTTCTTTTGCAATAAGGACCCTCCTTGGGAAAAAACCCCCCTTTAAACCCCGAACCTTTTGAAGGTTTTCCCCATTGGCTATATCACAGAGCTTCTCTTCTCAGAAACTTCTTGGGCTGTGGGGGGGTTCTACAGGGAGTGACTAAAATTTCAGCTCTGCCATTATTCTGAGCGGTTAGAGGTACATTGGTCATGAAAAAGTTTTAAAAAGGGAGCGCACAAGGGTAAAGAGGTCTAAAAGGTTAAAAATTTGTTAAAAGGAAAAAACAAGTCTTTTTGGGCTGTAAGACACAGCAGAGAGTCATTGGGGACCTTTCTGGGGGCCCGGGCGCTTGAGAAAAGGTTTGGGCGGGGTTTAAATTGTAGGTAAAAAAACCCAAAAAAAAAAAGCAGGAGAGTAAAACGTCTAAATCTGAAAAAAAGCCAAAACAAACGCCCAAAGTTTTTTTGGAATTGTCTTTTTTTTACCTTTGCCTTTCAAAGTTTACAGTTTAAACAAAGTTAAGGAAATTTTAAACCCCTTTAAAAAAATAAGTCCCCGGCCTGAAATTTTGGCCCTTAAATTTAAACCCCCCCATTTTTTTTTGTTTTTGCCCCCCTGGTTTTTAATAGTCGTAAATTTTTCTTTTTTTAATTACGGGAGGGTTTTAAAGGAAACTTAAAATTTTTTTTGTTTTTTTAAATTTTCTTTTTAAAACCTTTCCCCTTTTTACACAAAATTTTTAAATTGTTAGATTTTTAAATTTTTTCAGGTTTTTACCGGGCTTGTAGATACCTAATTTTGGGGTTTGGGTTTTTTTTTTTATTTAATAAAAGCAAAATTATTTTTTAAAAAAAAAATTTAAAATTTTTTTTTTTATTTCACTTTTTTGTTTTTTATTTTTTTTTTTTTTTAATCCCTTAAAGGGGTAACGATTTTTTAAATTTTTTATGTTTGCAATATATTAGCATATCTTTTATGCTAAAACATTAAACCTTTTGTGTCCGTTAAGGGGCAGGCCCGCAATCAGGGAGCAAAAACAGTGTGCCCTGACTGCAGGCTTGTTATAAAGACAGCCCTGGGGCTACTTTATGACTGTATAGGTGTTCCCCAGGCTCCAAACTGGTCCCAGGATTCTGATCACCTAAAAAAGAAGGGAATTCCCTTGTTTTTGGGCCCCGGTCGGTACCCTGGGGGAAACAAAACATTAGCACCGGATATCAGAAGGGTTTTTCCCCGTCAAGGGGCAAACAAAATTGGGCGCAGGGGTTTTCTTCCCGAAGAAAAGCCCTTTTTTAAAAATAAAGTCTTTCAAAAAAAAACCCCCAAAAAGTTTGCCCGAAGACAAAACCCCGAATTAGGATATGGAATTTTGGGAACCCTGTTAGTGGTCTGATGAGACCAAGAAACTTATTTGGTTCAGGTTCAGGAGTAAAAAAAAAAAAAAAAAAAAAAAAAATGTGTCCTTTTTTTACAGTCCCCGCATGTTTGGGGGGTGGGGTTATGGTATGGGGCTGGTTATGCGGGCCCGGTTTTGAGAGTATTTTAAAAGGGGTTTTTTTCTCGCTTAAAATGATTGGGGTTTTTTAAATTTAAAAAATCTTTTTAAAAAACAAACAGCTTTTCCAAAATATGTTCATTTTCAAATTTTCCTAATGATTTTGAGTTAGCCCTGTTAGTATAGTCAATCGTTCTAAAATCTATTTAGAACCCCACCTGTTGATCCCTTTTCTCATGGCTGTCAGGGCTGTTTACTCATCACTTCAGAAAACAGGTTTAAAAGGGAGAAGCCCCTCCCCAAAGAAAAGCTTCTGTAGTGGGGGGGGGGGGGTCTGTCTTCTGGTTCCCGTGCCCGCCTGGTTTAAAACCCCCTTTGTGCCTGCTTTCTGCTTTTCTACCCAAAAATTGTGCAGGGAAAAAGGGGGGCCCCGGTTCAATAAAATGTACAGCATGACCCTTGTGTTACTTAATCATGATGTATCTTGGGGGCTCCCGCTATTCTAATAAAAACAGATTGGGGGCTTTTGAAAAAGCTTAAAGCTCTGCCCGTAATAGTGCCCATCCTGAGAAAAGTTTTCACCTCCCCGCGCCCTGGTTTTGGGTTCTGACGGGTCTGGGTTTGGGTTTTGGAGATGTGGAGATTTGTATGCTACAAACGGGGGGGATAGGAACACTTGCAAACCTCCCTGCTCTGCTATTAACCGATGCACAGCCTCCAAAACCTCTGGCTCCACACTTTATAGAACAGGCAGGGACCAAAACAGGGTTAACTCTGGCCCGCAAACCCCCTGCCCCCCCCCCCCCCCCCCCTTGCGGTACGAAGGTTTTTTGGGAGAGCTTTCTGTGTGCTGAGGGGGGGGGGGGAAAGGGAGGGAAGAGGGGAGACAAGAAGACGCCCCTTGGGAAATTCCCAAAAACCCTGGGGTCACGACTTTGGCTAAGCTTGTTAAAGGAAAAACTCCCTTTTAAAATTTTATTAATGCCACGTGTTCCAAAAAAAATAGTGAAGGGAAGGGAAAATGATCCCCTCCCTTCGGGGGAAACGGGGGCCGGGAGGGGGGTTTAAACCCAAAATGTTTAAAAGCCCCCCAAACCACCTTTTAGACGCCCTCCTTCAAAAAAAAATGAGGGGAAAATGTATTGAGGGATTGTGGGGGCATCCTTAGGTAGGGCCCCCAAGCATAAAGACAAAAAAACCCTTGGGGGGCCGACGGCCTTTTGTCCTAAAGCAGGGACCCCCCCGGGTTTTTTTTCACCGATTTGTGCAAAAAAAGCCCAATTTCCGTCAGCCCCGTACAATTGAAATTTTATGAAAAAAAATGACCCGCAAGCCGTGGGAATTGGCGGGAAAATCAACTGTTGCATATTCCCTCAGATTTTTAAAGGGGGCCGGTTTTAAAAAAAAAAAGCTTGTGGGTGTTAATCATAGCCTTAATCATTGGTGGAGAAGTACAAGGCCCAACATCCCCCCAGCTCCCCTAATGTAGTCCGAGGAGTGGAAGAGAATTTCCCGTTCCAAACCCGTGGGAGCTTTAGGAACTCCATGCCCCAAGAATGGGTTTAAAACAGTGCTGGAAAATAAGGCCTTTCCCCAAATGCACGGGGTTTTCAGCTGGTTTTTTTAGACGGTTTTCGGTTTTTAAAAACCCGGGTGACAAAGTTTTAAAAATTTGGGTCGCTTTCGGAAAAAACCCGCGCAAGGGGGTCCCCTGCACGGGTGGTTGTTCAGACCGCCCGGCAGTCCGAAAAACACAGAACATGTTCATTCTTCCACTCCGTTTCGGGCGGAACATTTCAAAGGGAAGGGCGAGGGCTTTTTTTCTCCCAACCCCGGAGAAAGCCTCCCCCTGCGACCGTTTTTTAAAAGCATGGGGGAAAAAAGGGGCAAATACCGGTCGGATAAACCGAATTTGGTATTTGTTCGTTCTGTGGGGACGCGGCCTTTTTGGTGGCCACACAAATTTTTTGATTTTAATTGTTCCCTTTTTCAATTAAGGGTTGGGGACTCCTTTTGTTGCCAAAACGGGTTTTGACTTTTAGGCTTGTGTTGGGGTTATTATGAGGGAAAACCAAATTCACACTGTTTAGGGCTTGTTCACCCCGGGGTTTTGACTCCGTATTATAAGCACTTTGTAGGGTCCTTTGGGGGGGCGGCCCGACGGGCCCCCCAAAAGGAAAGTAACTTTTTTATGACTTTTTTCAAATTCCCCCGTATGAGGAGACGCAACGCGGCGGGTTTAGATGAGGATCACCACTGCGCTTTTCATTTCGCCAATCCAGGTTCTCTTGGGGAAAACAAAAATTTAATTTTCCCAAGGGGCAGCCCCAAATGCCTATTTGGGAAACCCCCCACGGGGTTCTCTTTATCTGAAAGCCGCTGCGTCTTCCTCATAGGAGCAATTTATTTAAAAACACTTCTATTGTTACATCCTCTCTGGGTCCCTCCTGTCCCTCCCCAAGAGGGTCTTTAAAAACACTTATAATTTCAGAGCAAAAATCCGGGGTTTTTGAACAAACCCCCATCAAGCTGTTTTCACTGCCCACTTTACTTGTAAACAAAAGGCATTTCTTTTTTTTGTCCCCCTGAAAAGGGGAAAAAATTATTTACAAAAAATGTGACCCCTTTTTTTTGTGGACCTGTATTTGGTTTTTTCCTTTTCCTTTTGGGTTTTTTTCTATTTCATTGCAAACACCCACGTTATACAAATTTAAATTTTACTGAAACTGAACAAAAAGCCCTTTTGTCATAAACCCGGTTTTTTTATATGTTGTAAAGTTCGGGAAAAATTCATGGGTTTTTGCGGGGCTTGTTTTTTTTGCCCTTTTTTAAAGGGGTGGCTTCCCCTTTTTCGCAAATATGCTTTTTTAATAAAGCCTGTATAAACTACATAGGGAAAAAAGGGTTCCTTGCAAATGCTGATTTCCCCCAATGCTTTGCAGCCAACTGCTCCCCTGCAGACAGTAAGGGAAAAGCCAATTTTTTCAGGTTTTGGGGAGGGGGGAACATGTGGAAAAAATGACCCAGTTGGAATTTCAACTCCAGTCTGGAATATGTCAAATAAACATCCTGTTAGTGGAGCACAAGGCTGCATACAAGGGGAAGCACTTCACCTCTTCAAAGTCTCACCCCTACATCATGACACAGACAGCAACACCAAACACTTCCTTCCCCGAAGACACTGGAAATGCTTGTTTTGCTTTTTCAAACCCAATTTGAAACCCTTTTCATTGGTTGAAAAAATGCTATGCGTGCAAAAGGGAAAGCACCCCCCCCGGGGGGGTGGGGGTTTTTTTCCTCAGCACAAAACCCTACCAAAGGGGGACCTGCTTCCGAAATAGCACAACCACATACCAGCCTGTCATGTATCCAGGGTACTACAACCTGCACGATGTCATGTATCCAGTGTACTACAACCTGCATGATGTCATGTGTCCAGTGTATGATGTCATGTATCCAGAGTACTACAACCTGCATGATGTCATGTATCCAGAGTACTACAACCTGTATGATGTCATGTATCCGAGTTTCTACACCCTGCATGTGTCATGTATCCAGGTACTACAACCTGTATGATGTCATGTATCCAGAGTACTACAACCTGCATGATGTCATGTATCCAGAGTACTACAACCTGCACGATGTCATGTATCCAGTGTACTACAACCTGCATGATGTCATGTGTCCAGTGTATAAAGTCATGTATCCAGAGGGACTACAACCTGCATGATGTCATGTATCCGAGTACTACAAAACCCGTATGATGTCATGTATCCAGAGTACTACAACCTGCATGATGTCATGTATCCAGGGTACTACAACCTGTATGATGTCATGTATCCAGAGTACTACAACCTGCATGATGTCATGTATCCAGGGTACTACAACCTGCATGATGTCATGTATCCAGGGTACTACAACCTGCATGATGTCATATATCCAGGGTACTACAACCTGTATGATGTCATGTATCCAGTGTATGATGTCATGTATCCAGTGTATGATGTCATGTATCCAGTGTATGATGTCATGTATCCAGAGCACTACAACCTGCATGATGTCATGTATCCAGGGTACTACAACCTGCATGATGTCATGTATCCAGTGTACTACAACCTGTATGATGTCATGTATCCAGAGTACTACAACCTGCACGATGTCATGTATCCAGGGTACTACAACCTGCATGATGTCATGTATCCAGAGTACTACAACCTGCATGATGTCATATATCCAGGGTACTACAACCTGTATGATGTCATGTATCCAGTGTATGATGTCATGTATCCAGAGTACTACAACCTGTACGATGTCATGTATCCAGTGTACTACAACCTGCATGATGTCATGTGTCCAGGGTATGATGTCATGTATCCAGAGTACTACAACCTGTACGATGTCATGTATCCAGTGTATGATGTCATGTATCCAGAGTACTACAACCTGTACGATGTCATGTATCCAGTGTATGATGTCATGTATCCAGAGTACTACAACCTGTACGATGTCATGTATCCAGTGTATGATGTCATGTATCCAGAGTACTACAACCTGTACGATGTCATGTATCCAGAGTACTACAACCTGCATGATGTCATGTATCCAGAGTACTATAACCTGTATGATGTCATGTATCCAGTGTATGATGTCATGTATCCAGAGTACTACAACCTGCACGATGTCATGTATCCAGTGTATGATGTCATGTATCCAGAGTACTACAACCTGTACGATGTCATGTTTCCAGTGTATGATGTCATGTATCCAGAGTAATACAACCTGTACGATGTCATGTATCCAGTGTATGATGTCATGTATCCAGAGTAATACAACCTGTACGATGTCATGTTATCCAGGGTACTACAACTGCATGTTGTCATGTATCCAGAGTACTACAACCTGTATGATGTCATGTATCCAGAGTACTACAATCTGCATGATGTCATGTATCCAGAGTACTACAACCTGCATGATGTCGTGTGTCCAGTGTATGATGTCATGTATCCAGGGTACTACAACCTGCATGATGTCATGTGTCCAGTGTATGATGTCATGTATCCAGGGTACTACAACCTGTATGATGTCATGTATCCAGAGTACTACAACCTGTATGATGTCATGTATCCAGGGTACTACAACCTGTATGATGTCATGTATCCAGAGTACTACAATCTGCATGATGTCATGTATCCAGAGTACTTCAACCTGCGATGATTCATGTGTCCAGTGTTGATGTCTGTATTCTGGGGTATCTCTAACCTGCATGTTGTCATGTGTCCTGTGTATGATGTATGTTTCCAGGGTAATAAACCTGTATGATGTCATGTTTCCAGATTCGGGAGTACTTCATCCTGTATGATGTCATGGATCAAGGGTACTATACCTGCATGATGTATGTATCCTGGGTTACTATTAAAACCTGTTCGATGGTCAATGTATCAGGGTACTACATCCTGTTTGAGCGTCATGTATCCTGGGTACTATATCTGTACGATGTTGGTTTCCAGGGCTATCTGTACGATGCTGTATCCAGGGTATAAACTTCGGCCCCTGTATGGGGGTCTTACCTTTTGATGTCTGTTCCAGGTTTATCCCTGTAGGATGTATGTTCCGTGTATGATGTCTGTTCAGGTATAACCGGGCATGTTGTCATGTGTCCGGATGATGTCATTTTCCAGGTATGATGTCATGTGCCCAGTGATATTCATGTATCCGTGAATGATTCATTACCCATGTTGATGTCTGTAAAAAGAAATACAACCCCCTAAACTTCCCCACAAAGCGTGGGCCTGCACAAGCCTCCCCCTTTGTACTCCCACCCGTAAAGAATGGAAACCCCCCCCCACCTTCCCACGTCCCGGAGCGAACTTCTTCGCGGCGGCGGCGGCGGCGGCACAACTCACCAGAACTCATGTTCTTCCACGGAGTGTCGCTTTCAGTCCATAGTAACGTGCTCGGTACATGAGCGGTGCGGGCGCTCCGGGCAGAACACTTCGCTGTGTGTCCCGTCACCGGACAAGGGGCCGCCTGGCGGCGCTGGGAGAAGCCGCTTCCCACTATGGTCAAGGGGGAGGTGGAGGGGAGTGCCTGCGTGACGTCACAGGCAACATACCGCTCCAGAGACGCTTCTCTGCCCCGAGTGCTCACCGAGGAGTATGGAGTGACCCGGCACCGTGCGGGGACACGTCTCCAATATAACACGTACTGGAGCTTAGGCTCTACTTCTGTGCGCAGATATCGCATAACACGTAGAATACACCGTGTCTCATGTGTGCCACAAATAAAGCGTACCTGTCCTGCCACTCCTCCACCAAGAGGCTGGAGGTCCTTTGTACCTCACTTTTCGACCACGTGCTCTATATACCTACATACTGGGACACCTATATACTTACCTGTCTACTGGGGACCTCTAGACCTACCAATCTACTGGGGACCTATAGACCCACCAACCTGCTGGGACACCTATATACCTACATACTGGGATACCTATATACCTACTTATCTACTGAGGACCTCTAGACCTACCAATCTACTGGGGGACCTATATACCCACCAACCTGCTGGGACACCTATATACCTACATACTGGGATACCTATATACCTACTTATCTACTGAGGACCTCTAGACCTACCAATCTACTGGGGGACCTATATACCCACCAACCTGCTGGGACACCTATATACCTACTTATCTACTGAGGACCTCTAGACCTACCAATCTACTGGGGGACCTATAGACCTACCCACCTACTGAGGGCGCTATATACCCACTAACCTGCTGGTGGACCTATATACCTGCTAACCTACTAGGGGGCCCTATATACCTGCCAACCTACTAGTGGGCCCTATATACCTGCCAATCTACTAGGGAGACCTATATAACTACCAACCTACTGGGGAGACCTATATATCTACCAGCCCACTGGAGGTCCCTGTATACCTGTCTACCAACTGGGAGCCCTATATACCTACTGATCTACTGAGGGGACTAACAGACCTACCAACTGGGGTGATCTATAGACCTGTTAACTTACTGGGGGGACCTATATACTTACCAACCTACTGGGGAACCTATATACCTACCAATCTACTGAGAAGACCTATATACCTACTCAGGACCGGCAACAGAAATTTCAGGGCCCCATACAGCTGAAGCATCTAGGCCCCCCTCAAACCCTGCCCCCAGCTAAATTGCGCCATTGTTTTTGGATTTAGTTCTTGTCGGACTTTACAACGTACAGTTTATCTGTGTTGTGTGGGTCAGTACGTATACAAGGGCTAGCAAATACTACCACATAATCACCACTATCATGTTACTGATCAAACCAGTATACCAAGACCAATATTGCCAAACAACAACAATATACAAAGACTATATAATACCGCCATATTTCCACCATAAAAATGCTGAATAATACCAACATACTGTCACTGAATATAATTCACTACAATAAGACCAATATTACTGCCATACAGTGACCGTATAGTGGTAGATACAAATGAACACAGTACAGTTAGTGACTCACAGGTGACGTCTTGTCTCATAAGTCGTTCACGTTTCCTTTTCTTCTCTGTCCACTCGATTGGTTAGCCGGATTGGTTAGCCAGGTGGGCAGGTAGTTAGCTGGGCGGGGAGGTTAGTAGGTAGTCGGGCAGGCAGGTGGGTAGCCGAGCTAGGTAGCTGGGCGGGTAGGTAACTGTGCGTGTAGGTAGCCAGGCAGGTAGGTGGGTAGCCGGGCGGCAGGTATCTAGCCTGGTGGGCTGGTTGGTAACCTGGCTAGGTAGCCAGGTGGACGGACGGGTAGGTAGCTGGGTGTGTAGGTAGCCAGACAGGTAGATAGCCAAGTAGTCGGGTGGGCGGGTTGGTAGGTAGCCGGGCAGTCAGGTGGGAAGCCAGGTGGGTGGGCAGGTAGGTATCTGGGTGTGTAGGTAGCCAGGTAGGTAGGTAGCCAAATAGGTGGGTAGGTAGGTAGCCGGGCGGAAAGGTAGGTAGCTAGCCAGGCAGGTTGGTAGTAGTGGGTGGGGCGGCTAGTTAGCCAGACAGCACGTGGGTAGCCGGGCGTGCCCCCCTCCTAGAGAGAGAGGGCCCGCACTACTAGTTATATCTACACTAAGTTATGCACTTATCTCTCCTGCGCTGTAGCTGTAACAGGAACCGGCCCTCCTCTCTCTCTCTGCCCCTGCTGCTTCTACCCAAGGGCGGGACATTTTGAATCAGTGAAGCCCCGCCATCAGGGGGCGGGACCTCACTGATTTAATTTGTCGTCCCGCCCGCTGGCAGAGCGAGAGGAGGGCCTGCCTGTTCCGGTCACACCGCGCAAGAGGAGTAAGTCAAACACACTCTGCGCGTGTGATTCAGCGCAGCTTTGACCAGATCTGCATTGTGGGCCGGGCCCCCCCTTGCTTCACAGACTGGCCAGGCCCCCCCCTTGCTTCACAGACTGGCCAGGCCCGTACGAAAGTACTGGTAGCATTGCCCTATTGGCGGCCCTGTTCCTACTAACCTACTATCAGGACCTATATGCCTACCTATCTACTAAAGAAGCTATATACCAACCAACCTACTGGGGGCCTAAATACTTACCAATCTACCAGGGGCCCTATATACCTACCTACTGGGGACTTATAGGCTTACCTATATACCTACCTATCTACTAAGAGAACCTATATAGCTAACTACCTACTGAGGTGGTTGTATGTACCTACCAACCTACTGGGTGTCCCTATATACCTACCTACCTATTATGGGATCTATATACCTACCTACTGGGTGGTATATATATATATCTTCCGAGGAGAACCTATTTAACTACCTAGTGGGGGGCACTATATACGTTCCTAACTACTGAAAGTGCCTATGTCCCTACCTACTTACAGAGGGGCCCTATATACCTACTTATCTAGTGGGGGACCTAGATATTTACCTACGTACTGGGTTAACCTATTTACCTACCTGTCTAATTTGGGGGACTATATAAACTACCTACAGGGGGTCATATACACCTGTCTACCTACTGGAGGGCTCTATACCTACCTAGTTACAGAGGGGACCTATAAACCTCTCCTTCTAGAGGGTAGGTACGTATATAGGTGCTTGAAAAGTGAAGATCCTGAATTGTTTGTGTGGTAAATTCTGCTGAGACGATTTGTGGCAGGAAGAAGTCATTATGGCGGTCTGGGTCAGACGGAGAAGAAAAAGGAAAGGGTAACAACCTCCACGCCAAGAAGACGTATGTCACTAGTTGAGTCCACTGGATTAAACTTCCACTGTAGCACTTAAATTGTCTGCATAGAATGCTTGCGAACAACTGATGGGGATTCCCGCATTTGGTCATGGTCTAGCAGTATTATTTTGTCCTGAAAGGGACTGTCTCACTACAGCCATTGATGGCATATCATTAGGATAAACAGTCAATGTCCGAAAGGTGTGTGTCCCACAGCTGGAACCCGTGCCTATCTCCTAAACGAGCCCTGAAACCACTCCATTTTGAACAGAGAGTGGGTTGGGACTCTCAAATAGACATAAATGTGGTTCAGTTTACAGCCGAGCATCACCGCTCAGCTAAACTCAGAACTCCCAATCAAGTCTGTGGGAGAGTCCCGACCACCTCTCTGTTCAGAATGGCGTGGTTTCAGGGTGAGGGTATCAGAGATGGAACCCACACCTATCAGATATTGATGTCATATCCTAGCGATATGACATCAATATCTATAGTGAGACATCCTCTTCAAGTAGTAATATTATTTGGTCTTGGTATTGTATGATTTTTTTTTTTGTAATAAAACATATATATGGTATATTTCTCCATGTATAGGTTTATTATTTGGTAACTGTATGACTATTATTTATAAGGTATTACACTATTATATATAGATGAGCGCTTTTGAATATGCAACTTAGTCATCTCTGATTTTCAGTAAACAGTGACGGCTGAGGTGATGGACAGTGTCTATATGGAATATATGTAAAATTAAAGACAGGAACATAATTTTTCTCTCCATAAAAATACATGTCGCAGTTCACAATATGGTGTGATAAATACTGTGTGAACCCAGTTCTATTGATCAAAACATAACACAGAGGGCCCGAGCCCCAGATGTTTTAGGACCCTAGCAGTGTTCCTGCTTCACATTACATGTGTAACGGACTTGGTAGTGGATCCGCTGGACCAACCTGGCAGGGATGTAGCTAATACACGCCAGGGAACGAATCTAAGTAGCCCCCGGTATTCACCATAGCCCGCCGCAAAGCGGGATGGACTTGACTGCGGCTTGAGGCTTACCCTAGGGATCGTCCCCCGCCCTGACTTGACTTGCCTGCGGTGGCAGCCAGAGGGTGCAGGCTAGGTACAACAAATAGTAATTGCCCAGAATCGAAGCGTGTGGTCAGGCAGCTATGTTCAGGGCAGCGGCAATTGTTGCGTGGTCGTGGACATGGCGATAAGGACAGGCAGGCGGCACTGGTTCGTGGTCGTCGGACATGCATGAAGGTCCAGGGCAGAGCGGCAGAGGGTTTCGGAGTCGAGAAACGAAGCAAGTTGCTGGTACACGCAATGTCAAATAGACTATCAGAACGGCTTTCACAAAGGCACGGTGCAAACAAAGAACCATCCGTGGAATTGACGTGGGACGCAAAACTTAAATATAAAGGACGAGGCGCCCGCGTGCAATTAAGCCAATTACCGGCGGCGCTGTCCCTTTAAAATCTACAATGAACGAGCGCGGTCGCGCGCGCGAGGCTATGGGTGACTCGCATTGAAGCGCATCTCCGGCCAGCATGGGACGCGGACCGAACGGTAGCGTGCGGTCAGGTGATGAAGACGTGACGGATGCAGCCACGCGGGCGCAGTGGGACCAGCGTCGGCACGCCGTCCCCCAGACGTGGACCTGCCCGCGGGGGACACGTTGCGACCGCGGTACGTGGACCGACCACGGCGCAACCGCGTTACAGTACCTCCATACCGACCTCCCCCCCCCGTTAGGAACCTCACGCCTCCTTTTTAGGATGTAGAAAACCTTAGGAGGAGGTTGCGTTCAGGATTTTGCATTCTGGCTTTCACCAGGAACCTTCTCCTCGGGCCGAAGCCCTTCCAATCTACGAGGAAGAAGCGCTTCCCTCTGACCGTCTTCAACTCAAGATGTCCTTTACGCCGTCAAAGTATGGTCGCGGACTTTGGCTACTGGGAAGGATTTTACATTTCTTGATAGAGAAATGGTTCAGGACCATCGGCTTAGAGTAGGGAGACCATGGAATGCGTTTTTTGATCCGGAGTGATGGCGAGCAAAGGGGAGAGCTTGTACGTCACCCCGCAGGCCGTGTTTCAACTGCCCGAAGAACCTTTGAAGGGTCCGATGGAAAGCGATGGCCTCAATTTGAAGACTAAGGAACCTTCAGGCTCACATACCTCCGAGGAGAGCCAAACTTTGTCCCCCCCTGGGAGGAATGTTTGGGGCTGGTCTTCCTCCTCTTAACAGCCGGCGTCTTCATACGGGCAGAGGCCCTAAGTAAGGGAACTCGCGTCTTCACTGCCAGATTGGCCTAGATATCCCGAACTTTGGTCGTTGACAGCGGGCACATCGAATAGTTGGCAGGTGAAGGGGGGGGTGCGGATGGCGGCCATGAGATCTACAAAGAATGGAGAGGATTGTTCCGCCGGCTGCCTCCGAGACGCATTGGATTGTACGAGAATTCGGGGGCCCCAAGGAGCACTCGGCCCAGTTGTCCTGACTTCCAGATACAAAGTGACTTAGGTATTCCCCCAGCATCTGGTTCACCAGTCCCTCCACCTCCCATTGGATTTGAGGGGTGATATGCTGACCGAAAAGTCACAACTTGACTTGCAGTACTGTGTAGCATTATAGCACGCGCAAAATCGGAAACAAATTGGACAAAACTGCGCGGTCGGAGTACAATGTTGAAAGGTAACCCATGTAGTTTGTAAAACATGTCGGAAGAAATGATTGGCTAATTGTGGAGCAACGTCAGCCATGGAGAGGTACGAATTGGGACATCTTCGAGAATCCCCCGGGTCCAGTAACCACCAGATGACCGAATTTCCCAGAGGAGGCCCGGAATGTCATTGGATAGAAATCCATGGCTATGGTGTGTCCAGGGATCTCAGGCACAGGTCAAGGATTCAGGAACCTGCAGGCCTGTTGTGGCGTGGGTACCTTTGTTCCGAGCACATGTGATCAGAGCGAGGCGGAGAAGTCCTTGACATCCTTGTGCAAGGGTCCGGCACCAGTAGTGCCTTGTGATCAAAGTCGTATAGACTTCCCGATCTCCGGAATTGACCAGCCAAGAGAGAGCTATGGGCCCCAATTCAACACCTTCTTCCTGAGTGCAGGTCGGCACGAATTTCTTTCTGGCCAGTAGGGGACGATTCTGTAGGATCGCTCGGGAGCCACGTGAACCAACCCGTTTCGTTTGAGAAATTAAGTGTTTTGACACGGTTTTTCAACACAGGCGGGCCACGTCCAGGCACGGGAGAGGGCGTCAGCCGTGACGTTTTTTCTAAGTCATGGGTCGGGAAATGTAAGCGAAAGTTGAAGCGTGAGAAAAATGAAGGAGACTCATCGGGCTTGGCGAGGATTCAAACTGTGCTGGTCTGTAAGATACATTAAATTCTTATGGTCCTAAATATGTCGATAGGATTGCTAAGCCCCCTCCAGCAATGTCGGCCACTCCTCCAGGCTAACTTGATGCCCAAGAGTTTCCCTGTCCTCCAATGCATAGTTCCCCGACGCGCTCGAGGCAGGAAATCCGGCTAAAAGGACCAAAAGTCGCCGCCCCCCCATATCTCCACAAACCCAATCCGCGTATTGTGTACCTTTCTTCCTGTGAGATTAACCCGCGTGGCCCTTCCCCCCCCCCAGCCCTCCTGCATCCAAGCCACCAGCCCCATCCCCAAGCCTGCAACAAAACCTAACTTCCACTTTCTTTACGCCCCCCCCTAGATCCGCGATTATCCTGTCCGTTATCATCCCACCCAAACCGCCAATCACCTGCCACACGTATACCCTCCTACTACTTGAACGGAGGCGTAAATCCAAGCTATGTGGGCCCCGATAGTGAGCCTTGAACCATACCGGTCCCGATCTCATATTTTCCTACCCAATATTACCACCAACGTTCGCTCCTGCCCTATTCCCCTCGAATTCCCTCAGGTACCGACATGACCTTGCCTATTGCAGAACCTTCATGAGAGTATATCTTGTGACCAACAGTCAGGTGCCCTATTGCTGCGTACGATAAACCCATTTCCTTTACGTCCATTTCCATCATTCCCCTCCCCAAAGCACTCCTCGTAAAATTTCTACCCGACTAAAGCATCGCTATTAAATGTGCTTACAATGTACGCATGAACCATTTCGCCATAGATTTGTACTTATGCGTCAGAAGAACGGTCTTTCTACCCAACTTTCATACCCACCGCCTACACCCTAGTCCACCCCCCCGTGATACCCGCTTCTGGCACCCGTGCCGAGCCCACATCTAAGCACCATCCCAACTAATCCCCCACATCATTATCTAAAATCATCTTCCCCCAATTTCCAACACTCTCACTACACCAAGGACCGAGCACCACTTTATAACCCCCCCCTCCACTACAACCCCACTACCTCCTCACCCTAAAACTGCTTAGGTATACTTCCACCTTTCGCAGATCCACATGGAAAACACATAAGCCCCCTTTAGGCTGGTCGAAAAATTTCGCGAGTCATCGTTATAGGGTCGCAGGTTATATATACTTTTAATCGATTATATTAAGTCCGCCGGTAGTCATACACGTACTGGTGGAGTTAAACGCAGTCCATCGTTCGTACTAAAAAAAACCCGGCACTAACTCGGCTGGGGAAGTGAGGACTTGACGCGGGAGAAACCCTTTCTTCCCTGCAAGTTCTCCAGAATGTAGTAGGTGCCGACAGGCCTGATCCTCCGTACGGAAAGCTGGTAGAAATTAGGGACCGGGCCGTCCGACCCCTATTCCCCTTGCGGACTGGTTACCGGTGGAAGTAAGTCAATGAGGGGCAGTCCGAAATGGCCGATTAGGTTGCATCGTATCGGCCTCCTTCTCTGGGATACATACTCCCCAAATTCCCATGTAACTCGACAGCCGTAGAACCCCTGGCAGAAGCCTGCAAGCAGGGTGCGGAGAAGTGTTAGGCACCGGGGCCGTTGGATACCCGTGTCCAAGTCATGAGTTTCTGGCATCTGGCTCTGGTCCCGCACGAGGGCAGTATTCCCTTCAGCAGACATCCAATGCCAGGCGTATGGGGCGTGACGATGCAAGCCGAGGGAAAAGGGCCGCCCAGCCTTATAAAACTCCTAGGAAGCATCGGTACCAGGACGTTGTAACCCATATCTTCTCCTTATGTAAGCCCGCGACCCACCCCGGAGATTCACTCTGGTCCCGGTTTATATACTGGAATGGGATCATTGAGGAGCTCCCGGGGTGTATATGCCCACTAACCCGAGGAAAACAGCAAAGGTTTTGTTCCAGGGCAGGACTACAGTCATCGCGGGTACCGGATACCAAAGAGTCATGGATAAATTTCCCCCCTCCCATCCCGGCATAGCCCGCCCGATTCCCCGTGAATGGCAGAACCTCCGGAACGAAGTAACCAGCGTCATTCTTTCACCTCAGCACTGGCATCATCAAACTGGCAGCTGAAGAAACAGCACCTAGAGAGCCGCCTCTCCCACGGCACCTAGTGAGAGCATTTTCCCGGACGCTGAGGATGAAAGCAGCGCTCTCTTTCTGGGGCGTAGCTCAACATAGCCTCCTGGCCCTTTCAGTGAACCCTGATATCGATGCGAGTGGAGCAAGGAGGATTAATTCGTTGCAGGGATGACGGGAGGTCTCTTTGCTGTCGAAATCGTCTGTTTTACGCCCTGCTGACAGACCCTTTTTGAAGGTGTCTCATAGGGTGCTGCAAATCGTTCCATCCTCATTCCACGAGCGAGCTCCGAAGCCCATGATAACGGAATGAAAGCCTCATAGTCACGCCACAAGAGTTGGACTTCGCCCTGGCCGAATTTCCCCATATGTTCGGCTGTATCGACTTAGCAGGTAGTCCTCCCGCGCGCTTCCAGCGGCTCCTCAAAAATCGAGCGGAATTCCTGTAGGAAGGTCTGTAGGCCCGCAGTCACAGGGTCGTTCCCGTGCCCAGAGGGGGGTTTCCCAAGTCAGGGCCTTTCCCGGATAGTAGGCCTCACCAACGAAGGCCACTTTTAGACCTCTCCGAAGGGAAACTGGTCTTTCCGCCCATCAGCTTCCACGTGCAATGAAGCAAGCTGCGTAATGACAAGCCCCTGCAGGAGCTTGGAATCCCCCAGGCAAAGTCAGGAGGGTAGAGGGAGCCGAAGCTTGGGTCCCACGTGTGCCAATGTAACTGGCAGATGTAATGGATCCCACAGGACTGAGGCTGTAGGTGGCTTGCGGGGATTGCTAGTAGCAGACCATCAAGGCGGATATCTGGCCCAACTGCAGTCTCTTGTTGTGGCGATTTAGTTTTTGCGTTTTGCTGGGCACCAACCTGACTAAAAATATCCGATGAATGCTTGGCCTATGCACCTTGGGCGGGAATACATAGGCTGGATCATACAGAACGGACTTGGAAGTAGGAAGCCTCTGGACCAACCTCGAGGCTAGTTGATAGCTAAGCACGTCCATGGTAACGGACACAAAGAACTTCCCCCGGTTATTTCACCAGTAGCCCTGTCCGCAAAGCGTTATTTGACTAGCTTCGTCTGTGAGGCTACCCGATGTCTGACCCCTCCAGGATCGTGACTTTGCCTGCGTCGGGCAGCCGAGGTGCAGCGAGGTAAACAAAAATATTATTTCCAGAATCGTAGCTGGTGGGCAGCAGTATGGTCAGGGCAGGGCGGCAATTGGTTTTCGTGGTCCGTTTGACAGGCGCGATAAGGTCCAGGGGCAGGCTGGCAATGGAGTCGTGGTCCGAGTACAGGCGATAAGGTACAGGGCAGGGGCGGGGCAGAGGTGCGTAGTCTAGGAACATGAGGCAAGTGTCTGGGTACACCACGGGCAATGGCAAATAGACTAACAGGAACGCTTTTCAATAAAGTGCACTTTGCAACAAAAGAATTCCAGCGGTGAAGTGACGAGGGACCAAAACTTAATAGAGACAGCGCCCGGCAATTAGGCCAATTACCGGCGCGCTGTTTCCCTTTAAAATCTAACAGAACTGAGCGCGCGCGCTGGCGCTATGTGGCGCGCATCGCGCATTGTATCCGCGGTGGTGGGGTAGAGTCCGGCATCAGGGTAGGCGGACCGAAGGACTGGAGCGCGGTCAGGTGAGGAGGACGTGGAACTGGAAGCATCCACGGCGTCCAGTGGGACCCTAGGCGGCACCGCGTCCCCGCCCGGAGGGGGGGGTCCGGGGACCTGCCTCTGTGGACACTGGTGCGACCTGTGTGTCCGTGGAACCCGGACCGCTGGCGCAACCCGTAACAAACATGGTCCACGAAGCTTGTGAATCACACACGATAGGCGGGTTTTCTAGCCCCATCAAAATCTGTTGTCCTTAACGTAACTCTAACATGTACATGTACATGCAAAGTATGTAAGTTAAAAACTGGTGACGCAGGCGGCAATTGTTTATGCGTCTTTCTGTGTAATAAACTTGGAAAACGTGCCAGGAGCTAAGACACAGATGGGGCTAATCCACTTGTAGAATCAGGGCAAAACCTGGCACAAAATCCAAGGTTGTCCCAAATACACCATGTAAATCTAGTGTATACATGCCTTTTCATGTTCACACACAGCAGCTTTACTATGTTTTTACAGCTGCAGAACATAACAGATATAACATTGGATTGAATAAGAATCAATCTCTGAGTGGGAAAGTATCCCGATGCATACATAGTTTCAGAACAAAATATCCTATTTCTAATGGGCCTTAAAACGACCATAAGTAAGTTATGGCAGTGAGACTTTTGAGGGAGGACCTCGCTGCAAAATAGATACCCATTAACGCGTAGACTATGGATTTAACCTTCCTCCGTCGCAAACTTGCCCAGATAGAAAACAGGCCTGCCCTAAGTGCAACGCTCCTTCCACGAACATGTGGCACGGAATATGGGCCTGCCTCTTCACGCAAACTTTCTGGGACTTATTTGTTGAAAATGTCCAAAAACATTGCCATGCAGTCACATTAGATAAGAAACCATGACTTACCTATTCTTCCCCGCCACGTGACGTAAGTACCCTAAGATATTCAACCCTTGGAGATCCGGTGCTCAATGGCATACCCGAGGGCCACCCCCGAGTATTGTACACATAGCGATTCTGATTGCCAAGCGTTGTCTCCTACTTTATTGGTTGAAACCACAGATTCCTCCAATGTCTCTGCTGGCTGACAGCTTGAAGCAATATTTAGTAGCTGATAAGCTGGAGACGGAGCGCCATAATGGGAAGAACATCGCACGGAACAGTGGACATTTTCCCAAAAAAGTGGAGGCCATTTTTATCTCGTTCTTCCTGGGGTGGGGGCTCTGGGGTGGTGGGGTATAGTCGCGCGGATTTCTTTCTCCAGTGACGGAGAAATTCTCAACTGGATGTCCTCGTCTTTCCGATACAGACGGGTGGTATGCGAAAGATGCTATGCTTGGGTACTTCGTTCTGGGAGCACTATTAACAACAACGACCTTGGATTGGTTCCCTCGACCTTACAAGTTCCCAATTATAAGGGCGCTCCTAGTTCCTTTTGCCAGAGGTCGAGAGAAAATTGTACAAAACGGGCGCCGCTTTTAATGAACACCCTCCTATACTTTTAATTCAAATAATTTGTTAACGTATCCTCTGACGCCTGAGGCCCCGCGCCGCCTGTCCATTCCCCTAGAGGCACTGATCTTAAAAAGTGCCTATGTCCCTGGGGTTCCGAGGTAATCACCCCACTTGAGTACCGCAGGCGTGAATCTGCCATATCAGCAGCCTATATCTTAGGATCTCTATTTCAACCACCACCGCATCCACATCTACCTAAAACTAAACCAAAATCCAATAAATAACAACCCCGCCCAAACATAATACAAATATCCACCAAATCACCCAGACCATTTACCACCCACCATACACAACAAACCCACCCCTACCGCCGTTGGAACTATAGTACAGATATCTTTCTGGTATATTACTCTGACAAATTAATATGAACCTAAACTAACTGAGATAACAAACAAATACATATCAGCTACCAACAAAATGATCTACGTGCGGAGTACCCATATCAAATACATATTAAGCCTCCCCGAAAATAACCAAAAATCTATAATACTGATTCTCCACCCCACACCACCCCAAAATAACCCCCCCCCCCCTCCACCCACACGAATTTATCCCACCAATAATAACACTGCCTACACCTTTACCCGAAAACTTCCTACGGACCCGTTGACCTCTGGTAGTCAATTAAACCTGACATCAATCAAGCAACATACACCAATAAGGGCAGTAAGAAATATTGGTTAGAATGCATATCTACAAAGTAAAGATATGCTTTATAGGAAATACATCCCAAATTCTCATAGAGGACAGAGAGTTAAAGCCTATGCTGTTTGGTGACATTTTCTAGGTTTGGGCCACATCAAATGCAGCCCGTACACTTGCGAAAGGAAGTGACCGGACATCTCTGGTGTGGGCGGCGATCTCAGGTCAATGAAATATTAGGAGGAACAAATCGAATCGTATAATATCTTAGGATCAAAGTAGGTTGTCCAATAACATTGTTTTTAA
Organism: Phyllomedusa bahiana; assembly: GCA_025379985.1. Lineage (NCBI taxonomy): Eukaryota > Metazoa > Chordata > Amphibia > Anura > Hylidae > Phyllomedusa > Phyllomedusa bahiana. Next base: position 107,394 of record JAODAL010006968.1, read on the forward strand.
TAGGAAACCTGGCTGCTATATATACACAAACACGAACGTACAAACCACACACACACGTACACATACACTTAGCACCCGGACCCGCCCCTCTCCTTTCCCTACAACCCACCCACTTCCCCCACCCCCCCTTGAGGTCCAGCACTCCCCATAAAATGCCCCCCCAAACCCCCCCCTATACGCCACTTCGCACCGAACCCCATCCCTCTGTCCTTAATAACAAAACCTTACCCCCCTATCAAACTATGAAAAACCACCCTCTCCAGACACTCTCGAACGTACAACAGGCTCGTCCACATGACGGAGCCAATTGTCAAAGGTCTCCGTGATGGAGCAGAAACGTTGCTCTTATCTGGTATGGATGAATAAATCATGAAATCACTCTTGCACCTTAAATTCTTCCTGGAGCGCTGTGGATTTTTTCTATTATATATATATATTTATATATATATATATATATATATATATATTCCCTTATTTTCTCACCTTAGAACCAGCACTGTGCTTTTGTCACTCTTCGCTAGTCTTCTGGTCTTCTTTTGAATGGGACGTCACCGCTGCAGCCACTAATTGGTTACAGCAGTCATGTGCCATTGGCTGACATAATAGTTTGAAAGCTTGTGCCCCATGAATGCAGTAAGACAACCCCTTTTCACGCCCCTCTCCCCATATGAGCTAGAAAGAAGAGGCGATTTGTATGAATGGTCCCCATTTTGGTGGACTTGAGTCATCCTTGCATTATATGGACAGCTGTTCATTGAAATGGCCACCATGTAATATCACACTTTCCTTGTCTGTAATATGACACTTCTCTTGTCTGTAATATGGCACTTTCCTTGCATGTAACATGACACTGTCTGCAGCCACCAAAATCAGCTGTTTGCCAAAGTATCCAGCAGAAGGCCCTGGGTGATCAGCTGAGATAGCCGTTTTAACACTCAGCTATGAGACAAGGATTAAATCAGGAGATAGTCCACAAATGTTTCCCTTAAAGCTAGGTTCACACGGTGTATTTGCAGAGCGTAATTACGCCCCGCAATTACGCTGTGTGGCGTGGGGCGAGGGCGGGGGGCTGGCACCTCGCCGGCCCATAGACTTGCATTACCAGCGGCACGTATATCCCCGCCCGGCGGATTCGCCGAGCAGGGAGAGGAGACATAATCCATAGTTCTCTATGAGAACTGTGGATTACCGTAATGACTTGGACGTATTCCATCTGTAATTTGCGCACTCCGGCGCGTAATTACGGACTGAAATACGTCCAATTTTAAGCCGTGTGAACATGGCCTAACTGGGAGCATGTAAAGACAATGAAAAAGATGTTGTATTAAAACTAAGGGCTTTATGCACATAAACTGTTCTGATAAAAATTGATTTTGGACCTTTTTTTATCAATCCTCTTCTGAAATGATAAAACCTCATTGCTATGGACAACAGTACAACCATTTCCTTTCATGGAAAGGAGTGCAATGTATCTGAGAAACGTGCAGCTTTTTATTATATAGTGATTAGGTTTTCTTTACAAGTCTGAAAGATTAGAGCATATGGACATAAAGGGGAGCCTATCACATTGAACATGATATCAGATCTGCTGGTGTCATGTAATAGAGCAGGAGAAGCTGAGAAAATGGATATATAGTTCTATAGGGAAAGAACCAGTAAAATTTATAATTTATTCCTTTAAATCCCTGCTTATTCTGGGTTAAGGAGTCCAGTAGGCGCTTTTATTAGTGACTGACAGCCTTCCTTGTATTAGTATGCATATCAAGATACCTGTCAGTCACTGATAACCCCGCCAACTGGATTTAACCCAGAATAAGCAGGGATTTAAAGGAATAAACTACAAGTTGTACAGAATCTTTCCCCACAGAACAATTTATAGTTCTACTCGGTTCTTTCCGCTCTATAACATGCAAGCAGCAGATACAATAGCAAGTTCAATGTGACAGGTTCCCTTTTATTATGGGGGGGGCAGGGTCTCTGCACAAGAATCCCCTTTATTAATCAGAAGAGAGAACCATTGCCAGCATTGGGATATCTGCCCACTATCAGGAAGGCATGGTGTTTAAATGCCTTTATTGAACAATATAATATCACAGCTTATGGGAACTAGATTCTGGAATTTTCTCTATGGGAACTTTCTGTACTATGTATTATTGACGCATTTATCTACATTATAGGCTTATCTTGTGCTATTGTCTTTGGTTATGTTTTTAATGGGAATTTTGTACATTATGTAAAATTGCCGTATTTATTGGTAATATAGGCTTGCTCATGGCTAAATCTTTACTTTTTAGTCATTATATTCCCGTTCAAATAGTGTATCAGGCCTTTATTTTGTTGGGCATTTCAGGGACTGTGTAGCTTAGGTTCCTGTTGGGGATGGCAAAAGAAGCAGCAAATAAGCCAGCTCACCAATCCAATATAATGGCCCGGGCTGCACGGCTGCACTCTGACATGAGCAAAAAGCCAAAGCACCAAGAAAAAAATTCGCCAGCCACTCCGGTTTCAAATGAAAAAAGTATGCAATTTTAATTGATATAAAATCATGTAAAGACACAAAAAAGGCCGGCATGGCCAAAGAGACGCTGACGCGTTTCGGATTCCTCCGAACCCTTAGTCGTAGCACAAATACAGCATACACAGGGACTTTCTTATATACTGTACCTAAACAAACTCACCTGTGTGGGGGATAGACACCTGAAAACACGCCCCTTTCCCCGGTCCCCCCCCGCACACGCGCAAAAAAGCACATTCCGGGACGCCCGTCACACGTGCTCAAAACCCGACCCCCCAGCGAAAACCCCACCCCAAAATGGGGTGGAGCAACTTTACGGCCTGGGGGATGACACCCTCGACCACGCCCTCTGACGGTATCCACCGCAGAAATGACGTGTAAAGGTGATGAAATTGATGGAACCCCAAACACGCAGGTATCCCAAGACAACAAGGAGAAAACATATACATATATAAACAAATGACCTAAAGTAAAAAGAGGAAACAAGGTGAATACAGGAAATAAAGTTACATGCAATACAATCTGGGGCTCAGTTTAATAATAATATCCCCTTCTAAACCCTGTAATTACTTTTATTAAATATTATATTAAAATATTTGAAACAAATGATCCGTAACTAGTAATGAAGTAATACTTCGTCACGTACATTTAAACCTAAAGGGAACATAGTATTGAGGGTATATATCCAATAGGCTTTCACGGTCTTTTAATTTTTTTTTCTAAATTACCTCCAGTTTACCCAGTGAAACCCTTTCTATTGCAAATGCCCAAAAGCTTTGTTATGCTGGACCATGCATTTCAAACAAAGTGGCGTGTTTGCCCCAAAATAAACTTTACCTGTCGAATTCTTTATACCATTGACATGCCCCAAAAAAGCCTCACTTTAAATTTTCGGGACTTTGCAGCCTAAAAATTTTAGGTCACATGACTCCCCTGAGGATAATGTAGAGGGAACAGAAGTCGTATTGCAATTGATGTACTGTTTTTAAATGACAATTTTAGCAACCACTTGTAATTGTCGAGTAGGGGTAACTAATGTAAAAGTTTTACATGGATGGCCACCCAACATCTGAAAAATCCCTTATTACGTAACCAAAATAGGTGGATGTATATTAGATGAAATCCAAAATTAGGTGAATAAACATTACCTAAATTTTTTGACCGTACTTGCGAAAAACCTGGCAACCATCTTTCAAAATATTGCCCACAATGGGATCTTGGGATAAAATAGGTATATGTTTTAATATGATCTTTTTAATTTGGTTGAACTGTACATTATAATCCACAACCATAGTAGGGAGTTTGGTTCCCCCTTTAATTCTATTTTGTGATGATAAGAGTTTTTCACGTGGAATACGTTCTACTCTAGACAATGCTCGATTCAGAACCCAATTGGGGTATCCTCGTGTCGACAAACGTTTGCATATAGACTTTGATTCCCTGTTATACTCTGAAAATTCTGTGCAGTTGCGCTTTGCCCTAATGAGTTCCCCCACAGGTATTGCTAGCTTTGTATGTCTAGAGTGGTTACTCTGATAGTGAAGAATTGTGTTTCCAGAGATTTCCTTTTTATAGGTATGATTTGGAAATTATTTTATTAGGCCATACCTCCAAATGAGATCCAGGAAGGAAAAATCCTCTGTGTCTGGACCGTGTATGTAAAAAATAAATTCAACGGGTTATTGTTAATGTACTCGACGAAGAGTGGTATGGCAGACAGAGGACCCGCCATAGGGAATTAGCAGGTTTCATAAAATGTATCTGCCATACCACTCTTCGTCGGCACAGAAAGGATTGTCCAAACAAAAAATGTAAGAGGACTCCCACCAAGACATCACAAGATTGGCTAGTGAAGGTGAACATTTCGCACCCATAGAGACTCCTCTCACTGCAAATAAAATGAACCATCAAACAAAAAATAATTGTGTTGAATCAGAAATGAAGTAACCATCTTGATGAAGAGTTTTTCATCAGCAGTGTACACACTGTAATTATCCAAATGGAAGTCAAGTGCCAACAAAATTACCGGTAGGGGGATACTCGTATACAGTGACTCGACATCACAGCTCAGCCAAGAGAAGCCAGAGCACCACATCCTATCCACCAAGCTGTTTAATACAGCCTTGGAATCTTGTAAAAATCCTGGGACCCTGGCCACCAATGGCTGAAGCTGCATGTCGAGCCACTGGCACAATCTCTCACACAAGGAACCCTCCAGAAACTATGGGGCGCCATGGGAGGTGGACTAACCTTTTTATGTTATTTTAGGTAGCCCATAAAAGAGGGGAACAGGGGGCATCTGAATTAAAGTATGTAATCAGATTCCCTATCAGACAGCACATTAAGAGCTCTGCCTTCATCCACCAGAGCTGCAAGTTTACTCCTAAATTTTGAAGTTGGATTCACAGATAACTTTTTATAAGTAGTATTGTCAGATACCAGTTTAGAAATCTGCTGTACTTTAAATCTTTCTCCATGACAACCACTTTTTCCCCCCCTTGTCGGCCATTTTAAATATTAGATTTTTTCATTTCCCTCAATTCCTGCAACGCTCGTCGTTGTTTATTGGTTAAGTTAGAATTACTATCAGAAGTAGAACACAATTGTTTGAGATCCTGTTCCACCAAGAGTTGGAAAGTAACCATACTCTCAGTACGAGCATTAATAGGATAGAAGGAGGGATTTTTTGTTTGAAATGTTTTTTTATTATCCACTACATTACTTTGTTCTAAACTCCCCAATTCCTGAAGGGTAAGTAACGTAACCTGTTCCTGGAATGTAAGATTCAAAAATTCATTAACAGCCCTACTATCCTGACTTTCCTGAGTTATATCACTGGTATTGTCCCAAAAATGTTTTTTAACTGTTAAATCTCTAATAAAACGATTTACAAAATTTAAAGTAACAGAAAAGAAAATTGATAGTTCGTTAATTGCCCAAAATTAATCCCAATTTTAAACAAAAACCTCATGTCTTCTCAATGGCAACTGGACAAATTCAGTACATTAATATTCTCTATGTATTCCCCTTCTTTGTTCTGACAATCCGCTTGACATTTCCGGGAATGCTTGCGTCCTCCACGCCTGATCCGTTTTTTGTACGTCTTTTGGTTTGGATATTTTCTTCACGTACAGAAACAGCACTTGCATCTGATTCATCATCGGAATTTCCAGAGTTAACTGATGATTCTGAGCCGAAACTGACCCGTTTATCAAATTTCATTTCTCTTTTATTCCGCCAAGCTTTGTTTTTTAGTATAGATCTCGGAGTGCTAGAGGTGCTGTCTCTTACATGCCAGTCATATACTGAATCCTTTTCATAATCAATAGTGTCTCTTTTAAATTTACGCTTTTTAGTAGCCATAATTGTGGTTTCGAGAGCTGCCACATTCTTGTTAATTTTGTCATATAGTTGTTGATATTCAGTAATGTTGGCATATTCTGATAACTTAGTTTCCAGATCCTGGATCTGAAGCGAGAGTTGCTCCAATTTAGATTGCTCTTCATGTATTATCAGTTCCATGAGTTTTATCGAGCATACAGACAGGGTTTCATTCCACTTATGTAAGAAGGTTTCAGAGTAAACAAATGTAGGCATCTTCCTCAACCGTAAACCCCGTGGTATCATGTTTTTCTGAACATATTGCTGCAAGGTAGTCAAATCCCACCATATGCGTGTTTCATGGGTTAAGGCTTTTTCCAAATCCCTTAAATTGTCACGCCACTCTTGATTAGATGGTTCTCTAGAGTCCTGTATATCAAATACCTGTGCCACCTTTTCACCTCTATTGAGGCGCATGGAAAAAAAGGCCATAATGATAAAAGTCACTCAAGTTTTCACTTGTATAATCAGATATACTTGTAACTTGTCTTTACATGTAATCACTCAAAATATTATAGGTACATAGCTTGTATTAATAATGTGCAATAATGGTACTGGAAAGTATGCACGGCATCAGAAACAACAACGGCAAAAGAAGCAACAGATAAGCCAGCTCACCAATCCAATATAATGTCCCGGGCTGCACGGCTGCACTCTGACATGAGCAAAAATGACGTAGCACCAAGAAGAAATCGCCAGCACTCCGGATCAAATGAAAAAAGCTATGCAATTTTAATGATATAAAATCATGTAAAGACACAAAAAGGCCGGCATGGCCAAAGAGACGCTGACGCGTTTCGGATTCCTCCGAACCCTTAGTCGTAGCACAAATACAGCATACACATGACTTTCTTATATACTGTACCTAAACAAACTCACCTGTGTGGAGAAGACACCTGAACACGCAAACCTTCCGGTCGGGCCCCCACCAACGCGCAGAAAGCACATCCGGGACGCCCCGTCACACGTGCTCAAAAAACACCCGGGCCCCCAGCGAAAAAAACCCCCCCCCAAAATGGGGTGGAGCAAACATTTACGGCCGGCGATGACACCCTCGACCACGCCCTCTGACGGTATCCACCGCCAGGGATGAGTTTAAAGGTGATGCATTGATGGAATCCCACACGCAGGTTTTTACCCGACAAACAAGAGAAAACATATACATATTTAATTAACAAAAATGACCTAAATTAAAAAGAGGGAAACAAGGTGAATACAAAGGGCATAAAGTTACATGCAATACAATCAGGGGCTCAGATAATAATAAATACCCTTCTAAAACCCTGTAATTCGTTATTAAATATTTAATTTTTAAAAATATTGAAACAAATGCATCCGTAACTTAGTAATGAAGTAATACTTCGTCACGTACATTTAAACCTAAAGGGAACATAGTATTGAGGGTATATATCCAATAGGCTTCACGGTCTTTTAATTTTTTTCTCTAAATTACCTCCACGGTTTACCCAGTGAAAACCCTTTCTATTGCAAATTTCCCTAAAGCTTTGTATGCGGACCCTTTCATTCAACAAAGTGGCGTGATGCCCCAGATAAATTTCTACCTGTCGAGTTCTTTATACCATTGACATGCTCCAAAAGCCTCACTTTAAATTTTCGAGACGTGCAGCCTACGTATTTTAGGTCAAAATGACTCACATGAGATAATGTAGACGACAGAAAATCGTATTGCAATTGGGTGTAATGTTTTATAATATGGACAATTAGCACCACTTGTAAATTGTCGAGTAGGGGTAATAATGTACATGTTTTACATGGATGGGGAACCACATCTGAAAAATCCTTATTACGTAACCACATAGGTGGTGTATATTAGATGAAATCAAATTAGGTGAAATAACATTACCTAAATTTTTTGACCGTTTGCGGAAAACCTGGCAACCATTTTTCAAAATATTAAACCACAATGGGATCTTTGGGGTAAAATAGGTATATGTTTTAATATGATCTTTTTTAATTTGGTTGAACCCGTACATTATAATCCACAACCATAGTAGGGGGTTTTGGTTTTCCCCCCTTTAATTCTTTTTTGTGATGTAAGAGTTTTTTCACGTGGAATACGTTCTACTCTAGACAATGCTCGATTCAGAACCCAATTGGGGTATCCTCGTGTCGACAAACGTTTGCATATAGACTTTGATTCCCTGTTATACTCTGAAATATCTGTGCAGTTGCGCTTTGCCCTAATGAGTTCCCCCACAGGTATTGCTAGCTTTGTATGTCTAGAGTGGTTACTCTGATAGTGAAGAATTGTGTTTCCAGAGATTTCCTTTTTATAGGTATGAGTGGAAATTATTTTATTAGGCATACCCTCCAAATGTAGATCCAGGAAGGAAATCCTCTGTGTCTGGACCGTGTATGTAAAAAATAAATTCAACGGGTTATTGTTAATGTACTCGACGAAGAGTGGTATGGCAGACAGAGGACCACGCCATATGAATAGCAGGTCATCAATGTATCTGCCATACCACTCCACGTCGGCACAGAAAGGATTGTCCAAAACAAAAATGTAAGGGGGACTCCCACCAGGAATCACAAGATTGGCTAGTAAAGGGTTTGAACATTTCGCACCCATAGAGACTCCTTCTCACCTGCAAATAAAATGAAAACCCAAACCCAAACAAAAAATAATTGTGTTGAGTCAGAAATGAAGTAACCATCTTGATGAAGAGTTTTTCATCAGCAGTGTACACACTGTAATTATCCAAATGGAAGTCAAGTGCCAACAAAATTACCGGTAGGGGGATACTCGTATACAGTGACTCGACATCACAGCTCAGCCAAGAGAAGCCAGAGCACCACATCCTATCCACCAAGCTGTTTAATACAGCCTTGGAATCTTGTAAATATCCTGGGACCCTGGCCACCAATGGCTGAAGCTGCGTGTCGAGGCACTGGCACAAATCTCTCACACAAGGAACCCACTCCAGAAACTAGGGGCGCATGGGGGTGGACTAACCTTTTTTATGTATTTTAGGTAGCCCATACAAGAGGGGAACCAGTGGCATCTGAATTCAATTTATGTAATCAGATTCCCTATAAAGACAGCCAATTAAGAGCTCTCCCTCATCCCACCAGAGATCAAGCTTACTCCTAAATTTTGAAGTTGGATTCACAGATAAATTTTTATAAGTAGTGTTGCCCAGATACCAATTTAGAAATCTGCTGTACATTATAAATCTTTCTCCATGACAACCACTGTTCCCCCCTTTTTCGGCCATTTTAATATTAGATTTTTCATTTCCCTAAATTTTCCTGCAACGCTCGTCGTTGTTTTTTTGGTTAAGTTAGAATTACTATCAGAAGTGAAACACAATTGTTTGAGATCCTGTTCCACCAAGGAGTTGGAAAGTAACCATACCTCAGTTCGAGCATTTAATAGGATAGAAGGAGGGATTTTTTGTTTGAAATGTTTTTTTATTATCCACTACATTACTTTGTTCTAAACTCCCCAATTCCTGAAGGGTAAGTAACGTAACCTGTTCCTGAAATGTAAGATTCAAAAATTCATTAACAGCCCTACTATCCTGACTTTCCTGAGTTATGTCACTGGTATTATCCCAAAAATGTTCCTGTTGGGGATGCCCTTATTAGGGAGACTACTCCAATTTTTTGGTTAGGTAGTCATAGTTTGTGTAGGGGTATCCATAGGGTTTTGTGTGTTAGGGAATGTTCATGTCTTCTTAACTGCTTTATAAAAAAAAAGTTATGTTTTATTTTGTCCCAGGATTTGTACATTTTTTGTGGGTTTTTTTTCTCCATATTTGGAGTTGAAAAGAAATGTTCCCTCCGATATGGGGCATTTGACATCCACCTTATAGGGATTTTACCTTCCTCCAGATCAACACAGTAGGGTTATAGCATGGCTTTCGCTCTTTTCCAACCTTATCTACGATGTACTAGTATATGCATGAACTCCATGTATATAGGAGATAATAACAAGCAATTCAATGCAGATTCCTCATTAAAATCCTTGTGTATTCTGATAGCAATTCACTTGAATGGCCAGTCTGGGCTGTAGTTCATACAGTTAACTACAGCATGGACTCTCCACACTATGGATTTGAAATCTGTGTTGCGGAAAAAAAGAATTGAGTGGATCTTTGTTAGATCCCACTACGGAAGAACTGACATGGGTTAGCCGACCTGCAAATGGGCTAACATGCATCTGAATCAGAGACGAATACCACCTCTGTTAGTAAATGTGTCATCAAAAAATGACTTATTGTTTTACTCACGTTTTTATGTTAAACACACTTGTTAAGATTTTTTTTAATTTTCCATATCACTTTCAATATTTTTTTTTTTTTTAATTCTTACAAATAATTACATAAAAAAGTGACAACAAACATTTTTTTTACCTTTTACTATTTTCCCTAAAAAGAAAAAATAACTTCTGTAAAAAGTATATAAAAATAAAGCCCAACATATCACGGAAAAAAGGTAACAATTAATACCAAGTGCAAGAAAGTGTTAGGGCATGTCCCCATGGCAAGGGTTTTCGGCCGGTTTTTCAGCCGGTTTGCGGTTTTTCAGACCGCCTGAAAAACCAGCCGAAAATGAGCACATGGTGCTCTATGCAAAACCTGTGCAGCAGTCCCCACTGCAAAAAGGTTTTTGCCGTCAGACGGTTTTGCGCCCGGCGGTCCCCGCGGCAAAACATTGTAGAAGCACAATTTTTCCGTCCGGTTTTCCCGACGGAAGATGTGCTTCTCAAGGGAGGGGGAGGGCTGTTCTCCGCTCATCGCGGAGAAAAGCCCCCCCCCCCGCGGCCCTGGGGAACGGCCGCAAAAAACAGGACAAATACCGGCCGGCAAACGGCCGGTATTTGTTTCCCGTGCAGTGGGAAAAGCGCCCTTATTTGTGTTCAAACCGCCGTCTACTCGGAAAGAGGAAAAACATAGTGCTCGTCATGAAGAGGAAACGCCCAGTGAGGACAGAGGGTAACATCCCGGTGAGGAAGAGGGGTAAACGAAGCAGTCAGGAAGGGCGGTAAACGGCCTTGTCAGGAAGGGGAGTAAACGGCCCGGTCAGGAAGCGTGGTAAACGGCCCGGTCAGGAAGAGTGGTAAATACGGCCCGTTCAGAAGATGGTACACGGCCCTGTCATAGGAAGAGGGGAAACCGGCCCGGTCAGAAGAGTGGTAAACGCCCGGCTCAGGAATGTCAGGAGGGTACAACGGCCCAGACAGGAAGACGGAGGGTTAAACGGCCCGGTCAGGAAGAGTGAAAACAGCCCGGTCAGAAAAGGGGTAACGGCGGTCCAGGAAGAGTGGTTAACAGGATGCGATATTCAGTAAATGGGTAAATCAGCCGGTGAGGAAGAGTGGTAAACAGCCCGGTCAGGAAGGGAAGTAAACGGCCCGGTCAGGAAGAGGGGTAAACGGCCCGGTCAGGAAGAGTGGTAAACGGCCCGGTCAGGAAGAGTGGTAAACGGCCCGGTCAGGAAGAGGGGTAAACGGCCCGGTCAGGAAAAGGGGTAAACGGCCCGGTGAGGAAGGGTGGTAAACAGCCCGGTCAGGAAGGGAAGTAAACAGCCCGATCAGGAAGGGAAGTAAATAGCCCGGTCAGGAACAAAGGATACAATCGGCCGCGTTCCAGGAAGAGAGGGTAAACCGGTCCGTGAGGGAAGTACAGAGGAAGAACTACCCCAGCCAAGAGAAGAAGGAGTGAAATCCCCTGTCAGTAAGAGGGGAACAGGGCGCAGTCAGGAAGATGGGTGACGGGCCCGGTAAGCAACTGGTTAAGCAAAAGAAGCACAAATCATTGCCACAAATAGATTTATTTTATTGTCCGTTTGATACATGTCACAACACAAGCCACTTCTGATGCCACATAAAATGCGCAGTCTTCAGCTACACATTGCTTACATACTGCCACCCTTCAGACACCGGGTAGGTAAAGATCTCTGTGGGCATGCCACACGTATACATAAACAACCAGTGCCCACCCTCGCAGCTGGCATCCCAGCATTTAGTGCACAGCCCTGAGGCTTAGCTCTAAACAAGCACTAGCCTGCTCTGTACTGAAGAGGAGCAAGATCCTCTAAACAGGATACTGCCTCCTTTTGGAGGAGACTGTGGTTTGGCTAATATGAGGTAACATCTGAATAGACTATTGTCGCAACGCCCTATTGCCGAGAGCCCATGCCCAGCTCCTCTCCACACACCCGCAGGAGCAGCTTGTACAATAGGCGGATTCCCAGCCGCCCGCTGGCTCTTTTCCCACGCTTCTAATAAGACCTCTACGGAAAAAGCTGGTCTCCTGAACGGAGGAACCGCCCAGCTGATCTTATCTGGGAATGACAGTTCAAGAACCTTGCAGAACTAAAAACGCAGAGTAGCTTCCCAAGTGACAATCACCGGTAAAGACTCCAGTTTTCCCAGAGTAGCCAAGCGCTGTGTGGACATGGCGGAACAGCAATCTGAACTGACGGATTTCTTGATGAAGAAGTGGTGTTTGAGGTGGGTGACAATAGCCAGGCTCGTGTTGTTTAGCAGCCTGCGGGTGCGGGGCCTGGGCACTGCGGCCGGTAGCGCTATGTCTCAGTATTACACCCTCGCCGATGCCTTCAGCGGCTTGTAGTGTGAATGACAGGTGAATGATCTTTGTCACGCCGCTGCCATATAGTGGGTACACCTCGATCACCTCATTGTTGCGTCTCATCGCCACTGCTTGATGTGCTGCAGCTCTCTGATCAGTTGTGGATCGTGTAGCAATTACTGTGTTTCTAGTGCTTATTGCTTATCTGGTGTCCTCAGCTACTGGAGCCACAATCTGGATTACAGTGGATCATTCCTTTAAGGTAGCTCTGGTGAGGTTCAAATGAAATTTTGAGACAAGGACAATGAATTCTCTAAACATGGAATAATTACCATGAAAGAGCAATTCCACTGGCATGACCACCCAGGATGTGAGTGGCACATGAGTGGTGAGCGGCACATGACCACTGGTTGGCCTCCAGTGCCAAGAAAACGGACACCGGAGCGACCGCCGCAGCTCTGGGTTATAAAAGGTAGTACATTTTTCTTTGTTATATAACAGACAGCCAATGCTAGAGATCTGAAGTACTTGATTACTATTATAATGACTCTATTTTAGAACGCTTAGCTTAGCTCCTTTATCATTGATGCTATGGTTATCTCCATGTCGGTGACCAAATTCATGTGATCATCACCAGGTTCACATATCTACCATGCAGCTACTAATGTGTCAAGTAGTGCATGACGCATGAGAGCTCTGCTGGATCTGCCAGGGTCTGCTCATCCTCGTTTATGACCTATTTAAAAATATCTACCTTCTTTTTCAGACCACCATTTAAAGTGAAACACTCAAAATTCAGTAGTAAATTATGCCTGTCTCGCACATGAGCCATAGAGGATTCTGTAGAGGAGAGAATGCTGAGTCTCTGGATATATAAAGTTATATGATAGAGGAGAGAAGCTGAGCTCTGGGATATATATATAAGTTATATGATAGAGGGAGAGAACTGAGCTCTGGGATATATAGGGTTATAAGATAAGAGGAGGAGAAGCTGAGCTCTGGGATACTATATGGGTTATACTGATAAGGGAGAAGAAGCTACTCTGTAACTATCTTAGGGTTATATTGAATAGAGGGTCTAAGAAGCTGATCTCTGTAAATATAGGAGAGTTAATATGATAGAGGTAAGGAGCTGAGCTTCTGGATAAATAGGGTTTATATGATAGAGGGAGAGAAGCCGTGACTCTGGGATATTATAGGGGTTAGAATATTAGGCGTGAGAGAGCAGAGCTCTGGGATACTAATAGGGTTTATATGATAGAGGGAGAGAAGCTATAGCTCTGGGTGAATATATAGGGATACATATGATAGAGGGAGAAAGTCAGACTACTCTTGAATAAAATGGTTTTATGATAGAGGGAGAGAAGCTTAGCTCGATATATATGGATTATATGATAGAGGGGAGAGAAGCTGAGCACTGGGATATATATTGTTTTATATATGAAAAATGGGAGAGAAGCTGCAGTCACTGGGATATATAGGTTATATAATAGAGTGAGAGAAGCTGAGCTCTGGGATATATGGGTTAAAAGAATATAAGGGAAGAAGCTGACTCTGGGACTCATATTACCGGCGGTTATAACGATAGAGGGAGAGACAGCTGAGCTCTGTGATATATAGGGTTATACGATAGAGGGAGAGACGCTGAGCTCTGGGATATTTAGGTTACATAAGATTCGAGGACAGAGAGAAGCTGAAACTCTGGATACACACAAAGGGTTAAACGATAAGGGAGATACAGCTGAGCTCTCTGGATATATAGGTTATACGATAAGAGGGAGACGAAGCTGAGCTCTGGGATATATAGGGATATCGATAGATGGAGAGAATCTGAGCTCTAGGATATATAGGGTTATACGATAGAGGGATAGAACGAGCTCTGGATATTATAGGGTTATACCGATAGAGGGAGAGAAGCTGAGCTCATTGGATATATAGGTTAGTACGATAGAGGGAGATGAAGCTGAGCTCTGGGATATATAAGGGTTAAACCATACGATAGAGGGAGAGAAGTCTGAGCTCGTGGGGATATATAGGGTTATACGATAGCAGTGAGAGAGAGAACTTTAGCTTCTGATAAAAATGGTTATATCGATAGAGGGCGGGAACTGAGGCTCTGTGATATATAGGGTATAAACGATAGAGGTGAGAGAAGCTGAGCTCTGGATATATAGGTTTATACGATAGATGGAGAGAACCTGAGCTCTGGATATATAGGGATATACGATAGAAGGGAGAGAAGCTGAGCTCTGGGATATATATGTTATACGATAGAGGAAGAAGCTAGCTCTGGGATATATAGGTTATACGAAAGAGGGAGAGAACTGACCTGGGATATATAGGGTTATACATAGAGGAGAGAAGCTGAGCTCTGTATAATAGGGTTTATACATAGCGGAGAGAAGTGAGCTCTGGGATATATAGGTTATACGATAGAGGAAGAGCGAAGCGTGATCTCTGGATTAATAGGTTATACGAAGAGGTAGAGAAGCTGAGCTCTGGGATATTATAGGTTTTTATGACTGATAGAGGTAGAGAAGCTGGAGCTCTGGGATATAATAGGGTTTTATACGTATAGAGGAGAGAAGCTGAGCTCTGGATATATAAGGGGTTTATACGATAGAGGGAGAGAGCTAGAGCTCTGGTATATTATAGGGTTTTATACGATAGAGGGAGAGAACTGAGCTCTGGGATATATTAAGGTTATACATAGAGGGAGAGAAGCTGAGGCTCTGGGATATATAGGGTTATACGATAGAGGGAGAGAAGCTGAGTCTCAGGAATATGATAAGGGTTATACATAGAGGAGAGAAGGCCTGAGCTCTGGATATATAGGGTTTATACGATAGAGGAGAGACGCTAAAAAAAAGCCTTTTTTTTCCCTGGTGATATATAGGGTTCTACGATAGAGGGAGAGAAGCTGAGCCTGGGATATATAGGGTTATACGATAGAGGAGAGAACAGAGCTCTTGGGATATATAGGGTTATACATAGAGGTAGAGAAGCTGAGCTCTGGATATATAGGGTAATACGATATGAGGGAGAGAAGCATGAGCTCTGGGATATATATGGGTATAACGAAGAGGGAGGAAGCTGAGCTCTGGATATATAAGGGTTATACGATAGAGGGAGAGAAGCTGAGCTCTGAGGGATATATAGGGTTATACGATAGAGGAGAGAAGCTGAGCTCTGGATATATAGGTTAACGATAAGAGGAGAGAACTGAGTCTGGATATAAAGGGAGGGTTTATACGATAGAGGAAGAGAAGCTGGAGCTCCTGGGATATGATATGGGTTATACGATAGAGGGAGAGAAGCTGAGCTCTGGGATATATAGGGATATACAATAAAGAGGGAGAGAAGCTGAGCTCTGTATATATAGGGTTATACGATAGAGTAGAGAACCTGAGCTCAGAGATATATAGGTTATACTATGGATGAGAGAATGCTGAGCACTGTGAATATATGATATCCAGATAAGGGAGAGAAGCGAGCTACTGTGAATATAGGGTTTATACGATAGAGGAGAGAAGCAGATTGCTCTGTGATATATAGGGTTAATACGATAAGGGAAGAAGCGAAGCTTCTGTTATATATAGGGTTAGTACATAGAGTTAGAGAGCTGAGCTCTGTGATATATAGGGGATATTAGATAGAGGTAGAGAAGCAGAGCTCTGTGATAATAGGGTTATACAGAGAGGAGAGAAGTCTGAGCTCTGTATATATAGGGTTATACGATAGAGGAGAGAAAGCTGAGCTCTGTGATATATAGGTTATACGATAGAGGGAGAGAAGTCTGAGCTCGTGAATTATATAGGGTTATACGATAGAGGAGCGAAGCTGAGCTCTGTGATATATAAGGGTTATACGATAGAGGAGAGAAGCGAGCTCTGTGATATATAGGTTTATACGATAGAGTGGAGAGAAACTGAGCTCAGTGATTATATAGGGTTAACGAATAGAGGGATAGAAGCTGAGCTCTGTGATATATTGGGTTATACCGATAGAGGGAGAGATGCTGAGATCGTGTGATATATAGGGTTTTATACGGATAGAGGGAGAGAAGCTGAGCTTCTGTGATATAATAGGTTAATACGATAGAGGGAGATGAAGCAGAGTCTCTGTGATAAATAGCATTATACGATAGAGGAGAGAGAAGCTGAGCTCTGTATATATAGGGTATACGATAGAGGGAGAGAAGCTGAGCTCAGTGATGTATAGGGTATACGATAGAGGGAGAGAAGCAGAGCTCAGTGCTATATAGGGTTATATGATAAGTAAGAGAAGCTGAGCTCTGAAATATTAGGGTTATACGATAGAGGGATAGAAGTCTGACTCTGGATATATAGGGTTATACATAGAGGACGAGAAGTGCTGAGCTCTGTGATATATAGGCTTATAAAGTAACGATAGAGGAGAGAAGCCTGAGCTCTGTGATATATAGGGTCCTATGATAGAGGAGAGTAGCTGAGTTCTGTATGTTATAGGTTATAACGGTAAAAGGAAGAGAAAGCTGAAGTCCTGTGAAGTATAGGTGTTATACAATAGAGGGAGAGAAGATGAGCTAGTGATATATAGGCTTATACGATAGCGTGAAGAAAGCTGAGCTCTGTGATATATGACGGCGTTATACGAAAGAGGGAGAGAGCTTGAGCACTGTGATGTAATAGGGTTATACAGAAAGAGGAGAGAAGCTGAGCTCAGTGATGTATATGGGTTTATACTATAGATGAGAGAAGCTGAGCACTGTGATGTATAAGGTTATACGATAGAGGAAGAAAGCTGAGCTCTGTGAAGTAAGGTTATACGATTGAGAGAGAAGCTGAGCTCGCGTGATATAAGGGTTATACAGATAGAGGGAGAGAAGCTGAGCTCTGTGTATATATAGTGGGTATAATTACGATAGTAGGGAGAGAGCTGAGCTCTGTGATATATAGGGTTAACGATATAGGATAGAAGGCTGAGCTCTGTGATATATAGGGTTATAACGAAGAGGGAGAGAAGAATGAGCCTCTGTGATAATAGGGTTTAAACGATAGAGGGAAGAGAAGCTGAAGCTCTGTGATAGAATATAGGGTTATAATACGATAGAGGGAAGAGAAGCTGAGCTCCTGTGATATATAGGGAGTTATAATACTATAAGAGGGAGAGAAGCTGAGTCTCTGTGATAATATAGTGTTATACGATAGAGATGAGAGAAGCTGAGCTCTGTGATAATAGGGTTATAACGATAGAGGAGAGAAGCAGTCTCTGTGATATATAGGGGTTATACGATAGAGGGAGAGAAAGCTGAGCTCTTGTGATATAATAGGGGTTATACGATAGAGGGGAGAGAAGTCGGAGCACTGTGATATATAGGGTTATACGATAGAGGGAGAGAAGCTGAGCTCTCGAGACATATATAGATCGGTTATACTATCGACGGGTCAAAAGAGAAGCAGAAGCACTGTGAGTATCACATAGGTTCTACTAAAATACTGATAGAAGGGACGACACTAGCTGAGGCTCTAGTGATATATAAGGGTTAACGATATAGAGGAGAGAAGCAGAGGCTCTGGTGATATATAGAGGTTATACGATAGAGGATAGAAGCTGAGCTCTGTGATATATAGGGTTATACGATTATAGGGAGAGAAGCTGAGCTACTGTGATATATAGGTATTATAACGATAATGAGGGACGTAGACAAGAGCTACAGCTCTGTGATATATAGGGTTTATACGATTAGAGGGACAGAGAAGCTGAGCTCTGTGATATATAGGTTATATGATAGACAGGGCAGAGAAGCTGAGCTCTGTGATATATAGGGTCTCATTACGAAATAGAGGGAGAGAATCTGATCTCTGTGATATATAAGGGTTATAACTATAAGGAGAGAAGCAGAGCTCTGTGATAATATAGGTTTATACGATATGAGGGACGAGAAGCCTGAGAGCTCAGTGATATAATAGGTTATAACGATAGAGGAGAAGACAGCTGAGCTCAGTGAAATATAGGCAATGTACACACAGATCTTATTTCTCATGAACTATTAACATTGGATTGCCGATCGTAATACTACGTTCTGAAATCAGGTTGCTCAATCAGTTGCAAATAAGTGTCACTAGTGTGCACGTATTTGGTGAACTGATTTCCCGACGATTCAACCACTCCAAGACACATAGTGGTAGAATCCGTCAGGAAATATCATTATGACTCGCACATTGTACTTATTGACGGCCTACAATCCCGGCATATGGAAATACGTGTCGTCTGACGACGACACGTATTCCCATTAAAATCAATGTAAAAACGGCCAGTTACTTTTTGTAACCTGATTTCGCAAACCGATTTTGCGGCTAAATAAGTACTGATGGTGGTCTTAATTGTTTTTCTGGTTTTCGTTCGGCCTGCAATTTCGTTGCGAAATTAGCAGGGGGTGGGAAATGGGGCCCTAGGGTTATAGGATAGAAGGGGAGAAGCGGTATTATGTAAAAACCCATATTTTACAGAGTCAAACTTCTTCCCTTATCACATTCTGCTATCAGATAGGGCAGTAAAAATCTTCTGACCGGTTCTGTTTTCTCAGCACATGTGTTACATCCTAGTTCATAAATCCAATTTGCGGTCCTGCTGGATGTCATTGCTAACGTCAGTGAGACATATCACTCTGCTAGCTTGGCTTTTCTCCTGCCATGCAATGGATCAGTTTTTCCTACATAAGATTACTGTATAGATTACACTTTCCAGAACACCTGTGCGGAGATAACACAACTCTGAAGCCAGCAGAATTGTGAACGCTAGATTATAATGCAATGTGTAATCTACCAGAAAATAATAAGAACAATATACACAGAGGCATAACTTAAAGCTCCTGGGTGCTAATGCAGAATCTTTAAATGGGCCTTCATCGGTCATGTACCATTTATAATACTTGTCTTCTTATCTAGCAGAGGGGCCTCCATGCCCTCTAAGGCAGTGTTCACATGATGTAAAATTTTGCAGTAAAATAAGTTTTTATATGCATTTTTACCCACACTTTCTTTGGTGCGTTTCTTTTTGATAATATTTTCATGCATTTTTAGATACAGGTAGCATTGTTATTTTTCTGCGTCTTTTGGCCCCTGGTGCACTGGTAATGGTCCAACACGTCTGTTCTTTGTACCATGTATAACAAATGGTGTGCAAAAAAAAAAAAAAAACGCAGCTGTGTGCCTGATGTGCACTTAGTCCCATTTAATTCAGTGGAAACCTAATGTTATTTTTCTATGTGTATTTTGACGCGGAATTGCAGAAAAAAAATGTGAATTTTGCATATCAAAAAGTGTGCACACAAATGCTGTGTGAACTTGGCCTTCAGCTCCAGGGCACTGTAGCGACTGACAGCTTCGCACCCTCTGTAGCTACACCCCTGTATATGCTTCCGCCAGCATCTTCACAAGGTCTTTTGCTTTTGTTCTTTAACTGATATGTACGTCGGAATAAAGTACGTTTATCTCTGAGACACAGAACCCATCTCCTTCCTGAATGGTGTGATGGCTGGAAATTCCCATCTTGTTTGTAAAAGATGAATGAGGCACACCTCTGGTATCTGGAAATTGAAACCCAAGGATGATCCAGACTTGTGCAAGTCCCAATTCTTCCCTTGATATTTGGCTGATTACTTTAGATTTTCCCTATGATGTTACACAAAAGAAGAGTTTGTTTCTGTTGTGCTTTAAAATATATTCACATTTGTGTCCCCAATTAACTCAGATGTTGCCAATAAACCTATCAGAAGTTTCCCAAAAGGACTTGACATAAAATTCATTTGGGTTGCTCCCGAATTGGTTTAAAGGCATAGTAATCCTAGTGTATGTACACTTTTGACTTTGCAGAAAGTAATAAAAACGCCTTAAAAATTATTTTCATTATTCTGGCATTTGGCAAATATAAATAATTTTGGTTCTCTAATGACCTTTCAACGGGTAAGGTTTATTTGATTTATGTCAGATAGTGAGAAAAACATGCATATGTGTCTTTTTATATAGTGTATGTAAATTTCTGGTTTCAACTGTATTTTACTGATATTTTATGTGATAGAGCAACACAAAAGTAGCAAGTATTTATGAAGTTTAAAGAAAATGATGCACGCTTTTCCAAATTTTTGCAAAGTGAAAAGTGTGATGTGCATATGTATTCAGCCCCCTGAGTCAATACTTTGTAGGAGCACCTTTATCTGCAATGACAGTTGTAGTCTCTTAGGGTATATTTCTACCAGCTTTGCACATCTAGAGGCTGTTATTTTTGACCATTCTTCTTTGCGGAATAGCTGTAGCTCAGTTAGGGTTGGTTTCCTGCAGGAAGGTGAACCTACGCTCCAGTCTCAGGTCTTTTGCATTCTTCAGGTTTTCCTCCAGGATTGCCCTGTATTTAGCTCCATTCATCTTCCCATCACCTCTGACCAGATTCCCAGTCCCTCCTGAAGCAAATCCTCCCCACAGCATGATGCTGCCACCACCATGCTTCACAGTGAGGATGGTGTGTTCAGGGTGAGGTGTAGAGTTGACTTTCCTCCACACATCACTTTTAGCATTTAGGTCTCATCTGACCAGAGCACCTTCTTCCACATGCTTGTGGTGTTCCATCCATAGTTTTTTTGCAAACTGCAAATGGGGCTTCTTATAGCTTGCTTTCAGAAAGGACTTTCTTCTTAGCTTTCTTCCATAAAAGCCAGATTTGTTGGGCGTTATTACGACTAAGGTATGTTAACAGGGTTATTTTGGGACGCATTTCGCCAGTATTCGAGAATCGTACTGGTTCTAATACGAGCGAAATGTGCCCCATAATTACGGTAATCCATAGCTCTCATAGAGCCGCGGGAGTATGCGCCGATAAGCGCGAGCTCCCGTACACCCGGCGTAATTGCAGGGTGTAGTGTACGCCCCGCAGTTAAGCCATGTGAACATACCCTAATAGTTGCCCTGTGGACAGATTCTCCAACCTGAGCTGTGGATTTCGGCAGCTCCTCCAGAGTGACCATGGGCCTCTTGGATGCTTCTCTAATTAGTGTTCTCCATGTCTGGACTGTCACTGTAGGCGGACAGCCATGTTTTGGTAGGTTAGCAGTTGTGCTATATTCCAGCTATTTACAGATGAGGGATTGAACAGTTCTCTGTGAGCTTGGGCTATTTGTTTAAAACCTAACCCTGCAACACACATTGTTACAACTTTATCTCTGAGCTGTCTGGTTTGTTCCTTGGTTTTCATGATGCTATTTGTTCACTAACAAACCTGAGGCATTCACAAAACCGCTTCAGTTATACTGAGCATAAATTACACGATTTATTTTATTTTCTAATTGGGGGACTTTTTAAAAACAAACTGTCAAA
>JAODAL010006969.1:0-129193 GCA_025379985.1 Phyllomedusa bahiana
TTTTTATACCTTTTGAAAATGAGTAATAAGAAGGCATCACTGTGCTGGCTGTGAGGGTCTATTGGCACGTCCTTATCTATGGACCACTCCTCACAGCTTCAGGAATGTCTGAACACAGGGTGTAACTTCTGACTAGGCGCCATCTTGGATTACACGACGATCTATACAAACTACTACAGGCAGCCATTTTGTTTAACACATTAATAACAAAAGGTATACATACAGATTTTACATGCTGTACTATATAAGTATGTGCCTATTATTTATCTATAATATATATATATATGTATATGCGAGGTATATACTAACTAATACATTAAAATAAAGACACAAAGGATCACACATATATATAACCTTTGTTCCCATCCACAACACTAGATTATAACTGGAATGGATTCTGGAACTTGTAGGAAAGATATGCTATAGAACTACTGACACTCCCACAAGCAAAAAGTTTCACTGATCTTATGATATGTGAATAAGGAGGCAAAAGGAAAATAAACACATGAAGGTAGTGGAATATCTTTACCTTTCCATATAAATGCTGTTTATAGTGTTCTCTGAAATCTTTAAACTCCAGGATAACCCCTTTAAGCCATGCTTGCCAGTCTTTTGAACCCAAACTTTTGCACAAAAATAGTATTTTTTTCAGCGCTTTTATGCCAATTAAGAAGAGATCAGTGGTAGAGTGCATGGTCTGCCATAGCTCGACACATTTTCCTGCAGCTTACTCTAGAAACCATCACACAACTGTCACACATCAGTACAAATCGGTGTAAACTTTATACTATTGGTGAGCAATCAAGAAAAATTGAGCATCTCAATTGGAAACTGGAAATGGCACGGTTTCTAATTTCAGACAACCCTGTGATATATTAATATTACATATATACACAAATAATGAGCTGGTATTAGGAATGTATAGTAGCAGTGTCTGCTTTAAGATCTGTTCACACAACGGATTTTTGCGTGGAATTCAGTGCGGATTCTATGTGAAATTCCATGTTAAAATTTCGTTCGAATGACGGGTCCACATACTCGTTCACACTGCGAGATACAGTACGAATTTTCCACACCACAGATTTCATATCCATGGTGCAGAAAGAAAAGTATGGCCTTGTCCATTCTTTGAAGCGTTTCCTCTTTGGATTCAGCTTCAGACAGGCATGATGTGGAAAAGCCCCATTGATATAGCGCTAACCCACATACAAATCAAAAATGAAAACTGTCTCTGCAAAGATAAAATCATCAAAATGAAAAACAGC
This sequence comes from Phyllomedusa bahiana, assembly GCA_025379985.1. Lineage (NCBI taxonomy): Eukaryota > Metazoa > Chordata > Amphibia > Anura > Hylidae > Phyllomedusa > Phyllomedusa bahiana. The sequence continues at coordinate 1,266 of JAODAL010006969.1, forward strand.
CAAATATTTTATATTGTGGAGTTAATTCTGTATTGTCTATTGAACTTTTCTAATCAGATAAATTTTTTGGAAGAAGTCCGAAGTTTTGCTTTACATTACTTCCTAGGATTACACATCGATTTTTATTATAGTTAAATCACATGTTAACTTATCCTTTTGGATGTAGTAAAGTTTACAGAACTTGAGGCAGCAAGTTATTTTTTTTTCTGAGGACTAAAAAGGTTTTTACTTCTGTTTTTTGTACTAATTATGGAGGCAGACATCTTGGCTGAGCTGCTGTTAACAAAATTTTAAAGAGTGCTTTACAGGACTACATGGGAGCTTGATAGAAACCTTTGAACAGGAAGGGACCGTTTTTTTAGGAGAGTTTTCTAGGCATGTCTGTGAGTAGGAAGAAAGTCGTGCATAGGGGGGTGAGCTGTGACATCTGAATATTGTGAATGGTGGATCCTGGTTATTTATACACAATGGTGTCACCCGTTTAGTGTAATCCTGCCTGTGTTGATTATGAGGAGATGCTGAAAAACTTTCTTTTTGGAAAAGGATGTGTCAGACTATCATTTGGCTATTGGCCAAAGTGAAAACTGCAAGATGCCAGGGTTTTTTTTTTTTTTTTTAAAAAAATGATATTATATAAAACAGGTCCAAAAATTCTTAAAAAATGCATTCAATTTTACAAAAATGAGTAAAAAACAGTTCATTTCTAATGCGCATTACTTTAAATGTAAGTCAAGCTTTACTCAGTTGTATATCACAGCACTTAAAAGTTCTGTCTTGAAAAATATTTTTCAGTCATGTAAAGGTATATTTCTAACCCAAGATCATTGTTCTTCAGTAAATATTGTAAGATGTGGTGGTAAAGATACTGGAGGGGGAATAAAGTCACCAGGGTTGGAAGTTCGTTTTTGTTTGGTGGGATGTTGAGTTTTTTGTGAAATACTAGGGCCCGGATCATTTGGTAACACTTCCTGCCCCCATGCCAGTTTTGGATTTTCCAGTATTGCTTAGTTGAAGTGCTGGGCTTCTTAGTGATTTAATAGAGTTTTGCAGTTGTGTAGATTGTGTCACAAGCCAAACAATATCCTTTGGGGGAAACCTGGTCTAAGAAAAACACTGTGTTTTGATCTGTTGAAGACAACCCTGCATTTAGTTACAGCCCAGACAGACTGGGATTTATTTTCTTCTATATTTATTTATTCACATTGTTGCTACTGTTTCTTTTGCTCAATTTTGATTTTAACCCCTTACGACTAGACGTTGAGTACATCATAGCGCCCGGGAAAAGGGGTTTTAAACGGGATACGGCGCATCCGCTTTATTAGCCGCCAGGGTTGCGGCTAATTGCAGCTAAACACGGCGCTTGCGCACGGGGGGGGGGGGTGGGCGGCGCTGCCAACCCGCGTGTTTAACCCTTTAGACCGCCGTGGCAAGATGGCCGCGGTGTTGAATTGACTGAAAAGCGTGCCGCTCACCCTTTTTCAGCCCATTCGGGACATCGCGATTAGATCGCTGGGCCCGACGGGTAAAATGGCAGCGCAGAGCCTTGTGAAAGGCTTGATCGCTCCTTTCGTTTGGGCCCCAACTTCCGTCCGCAGAAGGAAGTGGGGAAAAACCCCTCTTTGTACACACCTTTTGCAATGCATTTGGTGTATTAACGATCGCGGGCCCTAGTGCAAGCACCATAGGGGGGACTAAATGTTAAAGTAAAAAAAATGAAGTTTTTAAAGTACAAAAAAATATATAAAAAAAGTTCAAATCAAACCCTTTTCCCCATTTTAAATAAAAACAATAAAATAATAAAAAATTTACACATTTTGGTATCCCCCGCGTCCAAAAAAGTAAGATCTATAAAAATATAATATATTTCCCCCGTACGTGAACCCGTAAGAGAAAAAAAATTCCCAAACGCCAAAAATTGCGTTTTTTTGGTCATTTCACGTCAAAAAAATTGGAAAAAAAGTAATCAAAAAAGTTGCATTTTTTAAAGTGCTAGCTTTAAAAAAAACCATTCCCCGAAAAAAAACCCCGCTCACTGACGTCCGTAAGTGTTAGTAAAAAAAAATTATTGGTCGCACATATGGCGCCACAGGCAAATTTCAAAAATAAAAAATTTTTTGGAAATTTTTTTACGGTACCAAAAAATCAAAACCCTACATGTTTGGTTTTTGCGGTGCATAAAAAATCTGTAAATACGATAACACATCTTTTTTTCCCGAAGAAAAAACTCTGTAAAAACAAACCCCTTCAAAATGGGCAATCTTTTTTTTCAATTTTGATTTTTAGAATTTTTTTGCTGTTCTTAGTTACTCTTTTCGTAAATAAATAACCCCACTAAAAAGTAAAACTTGCCCCGCAAAAAAAAAGAATTTTCTAGTAGGTGGAAAATAAAAAAGTTAGGGTTTTCAGAAGCAAAAGGAAAAAATTATTTGGGCCCAAATTATTTTGATGCCGTCAGGGGGGGTTAAAACCATGTTGTCATATTTGAAAAAGGGTAGGTGGCCATGATTAAAAACTATTATTGACTTTATTTAAAAAGTTTTCGATTGGGACATGCCTAAAATAAAAGGGAATCCTTCCTAGTTTTTGGTTTATGGTCCCCCTAGATGTACCCAACAAAATGTGAATGATTAAAGCCAGTTTAAAACACCTGCACAGGGTCACGAGCCAGGAGAGAAGATACAATGATCTCCCAAAGTCAAAAATTTCAGCCCGGGGGTTTTGGGTCTTTTACCCTCCTACTCCTTCTAAAAAGTAATTTTGGGGGCCAATGGAAATCTATAACATTGTAAAAAGAAAAGGCATAGGTACACATCCAGTCTAAAGGTAGCTTTTTATATTTTCTCTCTACTTTTAAATTTAAGTCTTCGAAAGAAAGAAAATCTTTGGGTAATTTGTCACAACCCAAATTTCTCCTAAGGGGAGACCCTTTTGCGTCACAGAAAACCAGAGAAAAAAGAGTTCTTGCAAAAAAAACAATGGAGCTCTGTGCCCTACGGGCAGCATATATATATATTTTAACATCACATTAGATGACCCCAAAACAAAATGTTCTCAATTATGAAAATTGTCAGGTGACATAAGGAAGTGGTGTCAGTATGGTTGACTTAGGAGTAATCAAGAATCGGGGGTATAACCTAACTTCCAATTGCAGTCCCCAGAATGCTTGGGTTTTGAAAGATTTTGGAAAATTGATGAAGGGTTTTCAAATTTGATGCTTACCCTGTCACTTTGCTACCCGGGGGGAAAGGCTTGGTAAAAAGGTCATCATTTTTAATTCACAAGGTTAGGGAAATTTTGTGTCTAAAAGGTCTTCACCAAACTACTTCATTGACCTCAGATAAGTTATTTCAGATGTAGTAATAAAAATTTGGGGGTTGCATGGAGTTCTGGACACTTTAGGAATTGATAGTCAAAGTGCCTTAAAAGGTAAAAGTAGTTTCTATCCATATAAATGAGCCTGCCATAACTTGAGATTGTGCTTCGGAACAAAAAGGAGACTAAATACCGGGGTAGTATTAAGTCTTTGGGCACAGGGTTAAACAAGTGTAGGTGAACAAAACCGAGACAATGATAACATTTAAGGAGGGAATTTAAGGATGAAATTTTTGTCCAAACCAATGTGTCTAAAGCAGTTTGAGTACAGTTCTTTTACAAATAGTAAATATGAAAAACCCTGTGCTATTGACTAAATAAATTTATTGATAATAGAATGTAAGTTTCAATAAAATAGAAAAATTTATTTGCGGGCCCCGAAATTTAAAGTGGAGAGAGGGGCTTAACAGAAAGCCAGGGTCCCAAAGAAAACTTTTGGATCTAGGCAGGGGGGGGGTATCTAGGCAGGGGGGGGGGTTAAGGCGTTATGGGGAAAAAAGGCAAGTGGGGGGGATTGGCTTCTTAGGGGTATACAGCGGGTTTTGGGGGTAAAAAGGCGGGCTTAGGGGTATTAGGAGGTTTGGGGGTATACGGGCGGGTTTTTGGGGTATATAGGCAGGCTTAGGGGGTATCGGGCGGTTAGGGGTATATGGGCGGCTTAGGGGCAGGAAAATAAAAAATCCCTTATCCCCTGGTCCACGTCCCGATGGCCGTGCTGCTCTCCCACCCTCTGTGCTAAACGCGGGGGCGCGTGATTTGACGTCCCCGCGCACCCCCACGTGATCCAGCAGCTGGCGGGGAAGTGCAGAGCGGAGCGATTTCGCCCATTCTGCATCCCGGGGGCAGCGCTGCCTCTGAACGCTCGGGCCCGGAGAGCCAGGGTTCAAGGAGTAGGCCCCGGGCCCCTCAGCCCCCGGGGTAACTGTACGTTTGCTACCCTGGTAGTTACTCCCTGTGGGAGCAACGTACACCCCCCCCTCATCCGATAATCAGAACAAGAAATGAAACCAAGGGGTTAGTTTCTCTCTTTAGGGTGTTTTACACAGTGCGTTTTTGGTGCATTTTAAATTTTTATTAATTTTTTTTTTTTTTTTAAAAATCACAGCATTAATTGCTGTGCATTTCTGCAAAAAAAAAAAAAAAAAAAACACACAGTGAAACACATGGGTACATTAAGGTAGTGCATAGTTGCCAAAAATGTCTCCCTTTAGTCTGGAAAAAGGGGTCTGGGTGAGGAAATTTGCCTATTGTTGGTAGATAAGGAGGGGTATTATCTTAACCTAGTTGATATCTGGAACGGGAAAATGGGTTTTGCTCTGCAGGGTTATTCTACAGTTCTTTTTCTAAATAAATATTGACCACATTTATTTGTAAAAACAGAGGTTTTGGGGTTGGACATGTTATTCCTGTCTCCATTCCAGTAGGGGGATTTCCCCACCCCAGGATTGTCAGGTGCAGTTGTTTTTACTCATTAGTGGAGATAGGGCCCCTATGGAGGCCCCTCAGTGTGGTGTGAGGGGGGAACTGATCTCAGGAAAGCACTGTGTATTTTTCTTTTTGGGTTAAGGTGAAAGAACCCCTTTGTTCACTGTGAGCCATAAGACAGGTGTTATTTTTATTTAAATTTTTGTATGGTGTATTAGTCTGATTATTTTGCTGGATTTTTCCACAAAGAAGTTTAAAATAAACTTTAATATCAAAATGTAATGGGTTTTGTCGTGAAAAAGCCCCCATGGAAGATTCCCAACATGTCTATCTATGAATGAATGCTGTTTCTAATAATATTTCAAGTATCACTTTAAAGCTATGTTTATGGTGTAGATTGACATTGGGGGAGCCTTTGACCTTGGAATATGCAGTTTTGAAATTATAAGCTGTAAAACTGCTTTTAAAATTTCTGAAATTTTTTTATGTGTAGTTTTTGCAAATTGTTTATTTAGTTAATGTTTAAAATGCACGGAAAATTTTGCTCAGAGAAATGTACCCCAAAAGTTGCCTGTTTACAATGTATGTGTGTGGATTGTGTCAAAAATTGGGGTTTTTCCAAAAACAAAAAACACTGTCTGTATTTTGTATATGTCCCTATGCCTAAATGGGTTTAATCTGGACTTTACTAAACCCCTGAAGGTGTCCTATGGGAGTTAGCAGAGAACCCTTAAAAAAAGGTTTTCTCTTATGCATTTTTTTTAAAAAAAATTTAGAATCACACAGTGGTCAGCTGTGGAGGGTCTATGCAAGTTGACACATTAGCTCTGCTTGCAAGCTCATAATTTTTTAACAGTGAATTCGTTTTTCACCCGTACCGAAAATGCCCTTTGAACTCCCTTACATGACAAGTTAATAGATTTTAAAGTGTATGGCTGAGGGGTTTAAGGGGTCTCCTTTAAATGGATGCTTTCAAAGTCCATTACTAGATTAAAAAAGTCTGACTAGTGATCACCCTTTGGGCACCACTTATTGCAATAAGAGAGAGCAGGGAGAGGTGTGGGGGGAGAGGTTTAACCCTAGAAACTTGTTGTCTAAGAGGGGAAAAAAATCAAACCAAACCCAAGAAAAATCAACAAAGCAAAGTATTTAGAAAAAGTCTTCAATTATCTGTCCCCACATGTTAACATCTAAGTGAGAAAACCTCCTTAAGTCCTGAAAGTTGCAAGATGGGACCTCTTTGTATCAGACTTGTCTCACAGATGTTCGATAGAACTGGGGAATGTCAAAGCCAAGTCAAAACCTCGAACTCTTAAGCCATGTTCACATGGCTTAAAATGGGCCGTATTTCGGTCCATAATTCGGCCGGAGTGCCAAATAGGGGGTGAAAAAAGGCCCCTTTATTACGGTAATCCCCAGTTTTCAAGAGAACTATGGATTACTTCCTTCCCTGCTCGGCAAACCACCCGGGGGGGGGATATTGACTGTGAAAATTTCCCGCAGTGTATACGGGCTGGGAATGCAAGTCGATGGGCCGGCGAAGTGCCGGCCCCCCCCTCCCCCCCCGGCCAACGGCGTAATTCGGGGCGTAATTACTCCCCCCAGTTAAGCCCTGGAAAAATACAAAGGGGAAGTTTACACAACAATTTTTGGCACTGGGGATGTCCACGCCAAAAAAGTGTGTTTCTTTTTTGGAAATTCCCCACGTGTAAAACGCCCCCAATTTTTGCTTTCCCCGAAAAAATTTTTTGGGCCCCTGTGGGTTGGGGGCGGGGTTTTCTTTTGGGTAAAGAAGGGAATTTCCCTGGGGGCGGGGTTTTCAGTTTTTTTTTGCAATTGTTGTTTCTTGGTCTGCAACAGTGTTTGGGTATTTTTTAAAAATTTAATTTAAAGTAAAAGGGCCCGGGCCAAAGGTTTCCCCCCGAAATTTTGGGGGGGAGCATCACTTTTTCTTTCCCCAAATGGGCCTTTCCCCTTTGAGCATCCTGGTTTTTTAAACCCCTTTTTTCCGGGGGAACAAAAATTCGCAGGAAAAGGTCATCCCCCTTGATGTTTAAAAACACGTAAAAATATTTTGACCAGGACGCCCCTTTTCATTGCCCCACCCCGTCCAAATTTTTGGGGGCTTAAAGTGTTCCATTGTATTTTCCCTTTTCCCGTATGGAAAGGGTTTAAAAAAGTGCACTCTTTAAACAGTTTGTGGCTGCCCAAAGGGCCCCTACCAGCAAGGCTGTTTAAAGGGAATGGAGTTCTGACAAACCCCACCCTTTTTTTCCCCAAGCATCAGAGGACCCTTTTGGGCATCTACTGACATCTCTGTGTTTTGCTGTTCCTCTTTTATTCCTCCTAGGGAAAAATAAAGAAAAAAAAAAACAAAAAGGGTGGGTTTCCCTTTAACTTTTTGGGTTGTTTTTTTTTAAAGGGGACCCCAAAATTTCCCTAATGTTTTTAAGGGATTTTGGATTTTGTTTTACAGTGGGCAGAAATTGGGGCAAGGGGGGAAAACACCCCTCAAACTGATAACTCCCCGGGTGACAATTGGATTAATTCAAGGGGAAAAAAAGAAAAAGGGGCACAAAAATATTTTTTGAGATCTATTTAAAAAATACTCTAGAAACTACAGGTTAGAATGGAATTTTTTACGGAAATGAAATTTTTCAGGTTTGGGGGGCCCAAAGATCCTTTTTTAAACCTTTTTTCCCCGTAATTTGGCTTTTATAGGCTCTTGTTTTTTTGTGATAGAAAATCTCAAAGAAGCAAGTATTTGTGAAGTGTAAAGAAAATGATACGTGCTTTTCTAAATTTTTGCAAGTTAAAAAAAACTGAAAAGTGTTGCATGCATATGTATATAGGACCACCTTTAGCTGCCAATTACAAGCTGAAATTTGTTGGACTTTGTCCCTTTTTCAGGCCCTTTACATTTAGAGGTGGAATTTTTGCCCCTTCCCTTCTTGAAAAAATAAACTCTAGCTTAGTAGATTGGTTTTGGGGAAAAAACTTTTTTCAAGTCTTGCCCCGTTCTCGATGGGATTTAGAAAATTTATCTTTGACTGGGTTTTTTTTAAAACATAAAAATGCTTTGTTTTTAAACCCTTTCATTGTAGGGTTTTGGGGGGGGTTTGTTTATGTTTGGGTGGGCTGCTGGGAGGTGGAACCTATGGGGGGTCTCAAGTCTTTTTTCAAAACCCCTTTTCATTGATTTGCCCAGAATTTTCCCCCTATTTTTTTGTCCATTTTATCTTAACCCCAAAAAACTCTGACCCGCTTCTCGTCCCTGCTGAAGCCCAAAATATCCCTACGCATTTTTACTTTCCCCCCCATTTTCCAGTGGGGTTTGGGTTTTTTCAGTATGATTTGGAAATAAATGACTTTCCTCCACACATACTGTTTGGCCCTTTGCCAAAAAGATCCCTTGTTTGGGTTTTTTCTGGGTAGAGCACCTTATTCCACATTTTTTACCCGTGTCCCCCACAAAATCCTTTTTTCAGCTGCAAAAAGGACTTCTTGTGGCTTGCTTTCAAAAAGGGCTTTCTTCTTTCCACTCTTCCATAAAGGCCTGTTTTCCTGAGTACACAACTAATAGTTGTCCTGTGGACAGATTCTCCTACCTGAGCTGTGGATGTCTACAGCTACTCCAGAGTGACCCTGGGCCTCTTCACTACTTCTCTAATTTGTGATTATCATTGTCATGGGATGTCAATTTAGGTGGACGGCCATGTCTTGCTAGGTTAGCAGTTGTGCCATACTCCTTCCATTTATCAATGATGGATTTGACAGTTCTCTGTGAGATGTTCAGAGCATAGGCTATTTTTTTAAACCTAACCCTGCAATACACTTTGCCACATCTTTATCGTTGAACTATCTGGTTTGTTCCTTGGTTTTCATGATGCTTTTTGTTCACCAATGTTTTCTAACAAACTTCTAAGGCCTTCACAAAACAGCTGCAGATATAGTAAGAATAAATTACCTACAGATGTGACTTCTAAACTCAATTGGTCACACTGAATTTTATTTAGGGGTATTGGAATACAAGGGTTGATTACATATGCATAACACACATTTTAGTTTTTTAATTCTCAAAAATTGGAAAAGCGAGTATGTTTTTCTTTACACCTCACAATTACTTGCTACTTTGTGTTGCCCTCTCACATAAAATAGCAATAAAATACATTAAAGTTTGTGGCTATAATGTTTAAAAATTAGGAACAGTTCAAGGGGTATAAATGCTTTTTCAACCCACTGAAGTGACTAAGTGGCTGCATAATTATAGACTTTAACAGACCAACATAGTCAACAATCTTAACTATAGTGTTAATGGCCAAAAATAGCCCAAATGCAATTGCAAGTTGACTATGTTTGATCTGTTTTGTCCCTTGGCTATGTGGTGACTACACTGTGCTACACTGAATACTTTCTAGCAGGTATTCACAAATATACAGCTAAGATGGGCTAGGTTCCTAGTGTGAACCTAGTCTAGCACATCATCTTTAAGAGCTGACTGTTCACGTGCCTAATTATTGGACCTCTTGAAGGGTCACAAGATATTTTTAACGTCACTGGTTTTAATGCTATGATTGCTCAGTGTACTTTCTATACACAATGCTGTTTCCAGTGCCCCCATTCATCTGTATGAAAAGGGACTGCCCATGCTCATCCTATTCCCAGGCTGAGAACGGTGGTTTGGGGTCCATTGCTTCTAGCAGCAGTTGGCTCATCTTATTACAAAAAAGATATATAATATATTATATATATAAACTATTATATATATACTTATATATTTATATATATATATATCTATATTTAGCTATATATATATTGTGACGGGACTTCCTTTCGTTCGTGACGCCCTACTGGACCCGTTCCTGGGGGTTCTTTTAGATCAGGATCGCCACTTGGGTCAAACGGATGGCACTCCTACAACGGATTCTTATTTAAAACTCAGCCTGTTTACAGTAATTCAGCAACAAAACCAGATCAAACCAAAAATCCTTAGGCGTCGAGCCACTAACTAAACATATGACGTCCCTCTCTAAAGTGTGCGTCAAGCCTACGCCAAGTGACAACACACACACACACGTTACCAGTTAACTTCACTTTCTAGCTTCTCTTAAGCAGAGCCTCTTGAAGGACTCTCTGCTCTTCCACTATGCTGGTAGCAGGTCACGCCCACTGATCTCCTGTAGTAGGAGGCATTTAATAGGTGCTCAAGATGCACCCAATTACCTGGGCTGGAACCAAAGACCTGGGGAACATGGGAACGTGGGAACAACCACCCACCCTTTTGCACTGGTTACGGGAAGGCCAGCCCTTAATGGACTGGACATTAGCAAGGCTACGTATAAGCGCTCAGCACTCCTGAATGTTTGCTGACTGAACAATACCTGGCTTCCCCCACTGTGACAGGATCTAAGTGGCATGTACGCCACCTAGTGGCAGAACCCTGCGACTTCCTATGGTCACAAAATTTTTGTTTTAACACAATGATAATCAATATGCAAATAATATATAGATTTTTAAAAAAATATTGAGTGGTTGTTCCCCTGTGTAAATTGCTCTCTCTGATAACATATTAGTGAGAGGATTGCTTGATGTTACATCTTCCTAGTTGGCTCTGGTCTGAGAGGTGTAAATTTTATCAGCAACTACCTAATAGGTGTGAAAAAACTCCTCCATCCCCAGTGCAAAAGAAAATTACACTGTTTTTCCTTTCATATATTGCTCAATGTCTAGTATAATCTTATATATCCTTGTGGTGAGAACAATAGAACAATCATTATGCCATTACCTACTATTTGTAATGTGACTATGTAGAGATAAGTAGCAGCTGAAGTAAAGTGAGATTAGTCTGCCCTGCCAAACCAAAGTTCTCTCATAGCTAGGCAAGACAATATTTTATATATTATTTTTAATTGCATAGGACTGCCGAAATAAATAGAAAATTACTGGCAATTATTCTAGAAAAAAATTTCCAAGAATATTGGTTTTAACAAAATACTTCATTCTGATGGCAGTGTCCCTTTAAACAAGTCTTTTAATGTAATGTTAGACTCAACAGAATAGTGTCCAACAACTTCTAAACAATTAAGTCAGTACAACCAGTAAAAATCACTACACGTAACAATTACTGACTCAAACAAATTACCTTTATTAAATTTTCATAAAAGCGTGAAATATTTAAAAAGCGGCACAATTAGTAACTAAACTGGGTTACACAGAAGCCAATTGAAACAGATATGGATGGGTGCAGATTTCATTCAAATAAAAACAAAATATAATATTGTAATAAGACTGCTTCATGATTTATCCACTTATACAAATCTATGTTCATTAGTAGGGGGTGATGATAATTCAGCGTATTCTAGATCAAGTGACACAAAATATAAACCCAAACACATATTTTTAACTGTTATCTCCATAGAAACATGAACAATCTAACCCAATTCATTATACCTGTTAATAGCTGCGTGTCATGGGACACAGTCACGTACGGGCGTTTCACGTAGGGGTTTCCTCTGGGGAACTGTCAGAAACAGGTGCTTTTTACAATTTTATATTTTGTTTAATTTGAATTAAATCTGCACCCATCCATGATCAGTTTTTATTGCTTATGTGTAAACCACTGTTCAGTTACTAGTTGGTGTGTTTTTAAATATTTTCACTTTTTATGTAATATTCAATAAAGGTAATTTGTTTTAGTCAGTAATTGTTACGTGTAGTCAACAGAATAGTGGCTGGGTGTTCTATAATTTTAACTTCTATGGGAGGGGGGGGTACGGTATCCAACCAAGATGGCTGTATAACATTTGAGCATCTCAGGCCCTATGCAATAAACAGTGGCTATAGGTTTTAACCTAGCATTTCGACATTGAAAAGAGGAAAACGGTGCACAGAAAACACCTCTGGATCTCACGTGGGGTTTATACAGTGCTGGGAGTAGGCTCCTTGTGAGTTAAAGAAGCAGGAAAGATTTATGGCCTCCCCCCCACCCACAGCACCACAGGCTAGGGCAGGGCCGGCATCAGAAATTTTGGGGAGCCATACAGCTAGAGCGTCTACCCCCCCACCCTCCCGGCCGACCCAACCCCCTTCCTCCCCATCCCCGCCGTCCGACAGTGCCCCACCCATCCCCCGTCCCACAAAACCATCGCCACCCAGAAAGAAAAATAAAAAATTGTTTTTGTGGGGTCACAAGAAAAGAACAAATGCAATTGTGCCATTGTTTTGTGGATTTAGTTCTTGGCTGGGTCCAGCAAATAACCTCACAACATGTCACTTATAATGTTACTGGCAAAAAGCCAGTATACCAGACCAATATATGACAAAGCAAACTATTTATAAATTCTAAATAATACCACACCTATCACTACCATATTCTGACTAGTCCCACAATAATGTTATTGACTAAACCAGTATACAAGACCATTCATCACAAAACAACAACAATATACAAGCACATAATAACTATGGCAAATAATCACCACATATCTCCAAATAACAATACTGGAATATACCGCCATTACTGCTAGTGATTATAATCATCACACCAAAAACCAATATTTCATCTTTACAGTGACCTTTTTTTTTTGTTTTTTTTTTTTCTTAGTGGTAGATTACAGGTACACAGGTACTTTGCAGATAGTTTACTTACATTTAGGGCCTCACAGGCGACGTCTTGTCTGACGACTTGTTCACTTTCCCTTTTCTTCTCTATTCGGTCCAGACCTCCATGATGACTTACTCCATCCACCACTCAGCCCTGTAGAATTTACAACACAAACACCTGAGACTCCACTTTTTTATCATTTTCCCAACTGAGTGCCCCCTCCCCCCATGTACAAACCCCATTTATAATGGCCCAAATGGTAACAATTACCCCCTGGTAATTATGGGGTTCCCCCAGGTGGTCTGTAGGAACAACGGGACCCCCGGGCAGTAGCTTGACACCCACCAGGCAGTAGCTAGTTAGCTTGGGGAGACGTAGGCAGCTTCGGTCCCCCGGCCGGTAGCATAGGGTTCCCATGTAGGTACAATGGGGGCCCCCTGAGCTTAGGCCATCCCTGTAGGTAGAATAGGGCCCTCTGTAGATTAGGGCCCCCTTGTAGGCAGAATAGACCCCCTGTAGATTAGGGCCCCTTTGTAGGCAGAATAGTCTCCCCCCTGTAGGTTAGGGCCCCCTTGTAGGCGGGATAGTCCCACCCGGTCGATTAAGGCACCGTTGTAGGCAGAATAGTCCCCCCCTGTAGATTATGGCCTCCTTGTAGGCAGAATAGCCCCCCCCCTGTAGATTAGGCCCCCTGTAGGCAAATAGTTCCCCCCCAGTCATTAGGGCCCCCTGTAGGCATAGTTCCCCCCCCCAGTCATTAGGGCCCCCTGTAGGCAAATAGTTCCCCCCCAGTCATTAGGGCCCCCTGTAGGCAAATAGCTTACCTGGCCACGCTCCTCCAGCATCTCCATCTGCTGCTTTAGGCTTGGGGCCGAGACCAGGAAGCGCGGCAGGCGTCGCGATGGCATCACTTCTGCCGCCTGCAGAGTGATGTATGGCAGGGGCAGGGAGCGCACCGCTCTCCCTGCCCCACCGTTCATCTTAATTGTATGCACGTCGCACGGTAGAGCAGTATTGGTTGTACTGCCCTATCTGCGGCCCTGGGCTGGGGACTGAAAAGGAAGCAACAGCTCCAGAGACTCAGATAAGAATATCTCACTGACCCAGCTTGTAACATCAGGAGAAAAAGCTGACAGTGCTTCCACTCTGCTTGTAATTGTGGGGCTGAAGATCAGACACAGTCTGTGGAAAGGAGGATACAGCATGACTACACAGTTGCTATTACAGGCAAGTGGGGAGACACAGCAGTCACCACAGGGCTGGATTTGCTGCACCCAGAGCAGCAGGTTCACATAAAACAGTGGACATATTACTGCTTGTTATTACAGTATAACATAACCAGTGAAAAGCGATTAACCCCCTTGTGACTTATCCTAACTAACTAGTCCAGGACTCTGAGATATAGTTGTGTGCTCTATCTATTAGGGGGCAATGTCTGACAACTGCAGGAGAGAAAGAATTGCCTAAACTACTAGAGTTACTTTGCTAATTAATATGCCACCAAAATCACAAAGAGCAACACAGAGGAAGCTCATTGATACAGTGGATAAAAAAGTGTTTAGTCAGCCACCAATTGTGTAAGTTCTCCCACTTAAAAAGATGAGAGAGGCCTCTGATTGACATCAGAGGTAGACCTCAACTATGAGAGACAAAGTGAGAAAACAAAGCCAGAAAATCACATTGTCTGATTTGGAAATAATTTATTTGCAAATTATGGTGGGAAATAAGTATTTGGTCAATAACAAAAGTTCATCTCTTACTTTGCTAAATATCCTTTGTTGGCAATGACAGAGGTCAAACGTTTTCTGTAAGTCTTCACAAGGTTGGCCCACACTGTTGCTGGTATGTTGGCCCATTCCTCCATGCAGATCTCCTCTAGAGCAGTGATGTTTTGGGGCTGTCACTGGGCAACACAGACTTTCTACTGCCTCCAAAGATTTTCTATTGGGTTGAGATCTGGAGACTGGCTAGACCACTCCAGGACCTTGAAATGCTTCTTACGAAGCCACTCCTTCGTTGCCCTGGCGGTGTGCTTGCGATCATTGTCATGCTGAAAGAGCCAGCCATGTTTCATCTTCATTGACCTTGCTGATGGAAGGAGGTTTGCACTCAAAATCTCATGATAAAAGTCACCATTCTTTCTTTCATGTCGTCCTGGTCCCTTTGCAGAGAAACAGCCCCAATGCATGATGTTGCCGCCCCCATGCTTCACAGTAGGTATGGTGTTCTTTGGATGCAACTCAGCATTCTCTCTCCTCCAAACACGATGAGTTGTGTTTCTACCAAACAGTTCTACTTTGGTCTCATCTGACCATTTGACATTCTCCCAATACTCATCTGGATCATCCAAATGCTCTCTAGCAAACTTCAGACGGACCTAGACATGTACTGGCTTAAGCAGGGGGACTCGTCTGGCACTGCAGGATCTGAGTCCCTGGCGGCGTAGTGTGTTACTGATGGTAGCCTTTGTTACGTTGGTCCCTGATCTCTGCAGGTCATTCACTAGGTTGCCCCTTGTGGTTCTGGGATTTTTCTCACCGTTCTTGTGATCACTTCGACTCCATGGGGTGAGATCTTGCGTGGAGCCCTTTTGGCTGATTTCTTTAGACTTTCCCATGATGTTACACACAGAAGCAATTTGTTTCTGGTGTGCAATAAAATGCATCCACAGCTGTTTCTTTAATTAACTCAGATGTTGCCAATAAACCTATCAGAGGTTTCCAAAGACATGACATCATCATATGGGCTGTCCCAAATAGTTTAAAAGCATAGTAATCCTAGTGTATGTAACTTTTGACTTTGCTGAAAGTAATAAAAATGCCCTAAAAAGATCTCCCTCATTATTCTGGCATTTGGCAAATATAAATAATTGTGGTAATCCTAATTCACCTAAAACGGGTAAGGTTTATTCTGATTTCATGTCAGATAGTGAAGAAAACGTGCATGTGTCTTTTTATATAGTGTAAACTTCTGTTTTCAACTGTAGGTCCCCTCCATAGTTAGGCTGGTACATAGGTCCCCTCTTAGGCAGATAATTTTCATCTATGATGATGTCCCCCTAGAATTCTTTCCTGGAAGGATCACAGATCCACAAAATGAGGTTACTTTCATATATTACTCTAATTCCCAAACCAGATAAAGACCCCCTTGAATCATCTAATTATAAACCAATTGCCCTTCTAAATGCAGACAAAGATTTTCACAAAAATATTAGCTAATCATCTGACAATTTGGTTGCTGCAACTTATTCATAAAGATCAGGCAGGGTTTGTTTTATACAAGCAGGGTGCAGACAACACAAGGAGAGCTCTGGACTTAATTGAGGTGGTTAATAGGCAAGATTAAACTGCTATTTTTTTGAGTCTTGATGCTGATAAAACCTTTGATCTCTTTTCTATTTGCTGCCTTTGAAATCTATGGAATTAAAGGTCCATTTGTCCAGGCCTTAGAGGGATTATATTCTTATCCTTGGCCCACAATTAAGTTACCACATAGTTAATGTGAGCCCTTTTGGAACAAGGCAGGATTTCCCACTCTCGCCCCTTCTATTTGTGCTGTGTATAGAGCCACTATCAGCAGCCATTCACCTAAACCCAGATATCAAAAGTGCGCTGGTACGAGATACGATGTTTATGCTGTCCTTATTTGCAAATGATATTTTACTCACTTTGACTTTGCTCCATATAGCATTACCTAATTTTCAAGTCTTGCTAAGGGAATTTGGCAAATTGTCAGGCTATAAAGTGAATACAACTAAAACAGAGACTTTAACTATTAATATGTCAGCAACTCAGTCACAGGAATTGCAGTCAAATTTCCATTATAATTGGAAGAAAGAGGCTCTGACGTATCTAGGGGTGTACCTATCCAACTCTTATACATCTGTTCATAGGCATAATTACCCTAAATTGTTTACAGAGATAAAGAGGCTTCTAAAAATGTGGAATAATTTACCTTTGTCGTGGTTTGGAAGAATTGTGTCTGTTAAAGAGAACCTGAAAAAACTTTGAGATTCTTGGTCCGCATGTTTTTGGCCAAAAAATGCTCAAGCCACCCCCGGCTTACAATCTCAGTTGGGTGGTCCTACTCTATATTATCTCTCACCTGGGTCAACTTCAGACCTCTCACTGTGCCAAACGGCCTCCAAAATGCAGAGAGTAAAATAAAAAAAGCACCAACCTTTCAAAGCCTAGTGCATTGATATAACAGCCTGTGGAGGTGGGGGGGTATGCAGGAAACCAAAATGGAGGTATCTACTTCTCCTTATATAGTTTAAAAGCAAATATGTGCCAAATACAAAGTATAGTTCGGCACAGAAAAATATTTTTGAAAAGAACACTGCGAACCTGGGTGCCACTGGCATAGCTGCGGCACATATACATATGTCCACAGTCCAATACCAGTGGCACACCACTGAAAAAAGGGCAAAAAAACACAGGGAAATCTCCAAAGAAGCATTTTTGCTATCTACAATATATGAAAAAACTTTGAGATTCTTGGTCCGCCTGTTTTTGGCCAAAAATGCTCAAGCACACCCCGGCCTACAACGGGATCTCAGTTGGGTGGTCCTACTCTATATTTATCTCTCACCTTGGTCAACTTCAGACCTCTCACTGTGCCAAACGGCCTCCAAAATGCAGAGAGAAAAATAAAAAAAGCACCAACCTTTCAAAGCCTAGTGCATTGATATAACAGCCTGTGGAGGTGGGCGGATGCAGGAAACCAAAATGGAGGTATCTACTTCTCCTTATATAGTTTAAAAGCAAATATGTGCCAAATACAACGTATAGTTCTGCACAGAAAAACATTTTTGAAAAAAACACTGCGAACCTGGGTGCCACTGGCATGGCTGCGGACACATATACATATGCACACAGTCCAATACCAGTGGCACACCACTGCAAAAAGGGCAAAAAAACACATGGAAATCTCCAAAGAAGCATTTTATGCTATCTACAATATATGAAAAAACTTTGAGATTCTTGGTCCGCATGTATTGGCCAAAAAATGCTCAAGCCACCCCGGCTTACAACGGGATCTCAGTTGGGTGGTCCTACTCTAATATTATCTCTCACTGGGTCAACTTCAGACCTCTCACTGTGCCAAACGGCCTCCAAAATGCAGAGAGAAAATAAAAAAAAGCACCAACTTTCAAAGCCTAGTGCATTGATATAACAGCCTGTGGAGGTGGGCTGGTGCAGGAAACCAAAATGGAGGTATCTACTTCTCCTTATATAGTTTAAAAGCAAATATGTGCCAAATACAATGTATAGTTCTGCACAGAAAAACATTTTTGAAAAAAACACTGCAAACCTGGATGCCACTGGCATGGCTGCGGCACATATACATATGCACACAGTACAATACCAGTGGCACACCACTGCAAAAAGGGCAAAAAAAAACACATGGAAATCTCCAAAGAAGCATTTTATGCTATCTACAATATATGAAAAAAATTTGAGATTCTTGGTCCGCATGTTTTTGGCCAAAAAATGCTCAAGTCACCCCCGGCTTACAACGGGATCTCAGTTGTGTGGTCCTACTCTATATTATCTCTCACCTGGGTCAACTTCAGACCTCTCACTGTGCCAAACGGCCTCCAAAATGCAGAGAGAAAAATAAAAAAAGCACCAACCTTTCAATGCCTAGTGCATTGATATAACAGCCTGTGGAGGTGGGCTGGTGCAGGAAACCAAAATGGAGGTATCTACTTCTCCTTATATAGTTTAAAAGCAAATATGTGCCAAATACAACGTTTAGTTCTGCACAGAAAAACACTTTTGAAAAAAACACTGCAAACCTGGGTGCCACTGGCATGGCTGCGACACATATGCATATGCACACAGTCCAATACCAGTGGCACACCACTGCAAAAAGGCCAAAAAAAACACATGGAAATCTCCAAAGAAGCATTTTATGCTATCTACAATATATGAAGAAACTTTGAGATTCTTGGTCCGCATGTTGACCCAGGTGAGAGATAATATAGAGTAGGACCACCCAACTGAGATCCCGTTGTAAGCCGGGGGTGGCTTGAGCATTTTTTGGCCAAAAACATGCGGACCAAGAATCTCAAAGTTTTTTCATATATTGTAGATAGCATAAAATGCTTCTTTGGAGATTTCCATGTGTTTTTTTTGTCCTTTTTGCAGTGGGTGTGCCACTGGTTATTGGACTGTGTGCATATGTATATGTGCCGCAGCCATGCCAGTGGCACCCAGGTTCGCAGTGTTTTTTTCAAAAATGATATTCTGTGCAGAAATATACGTTGTATTTGGCACATATTTGCGGTTAAGCTATAGAAGGAGAAGTAGATACCTCCATTTTGGTTTCCTGCACCAGCCCACCTCCACAGGCTGTTATATCGATGCACTAGGCTTTGAAAGGTTGGTGCTTTTTTTATTTTTCTCTCTGCATTTTGGAGGCCGTTTGGCACAGTGAGAGGTCTGAAGTTGACCCAGGTGAGAGATAATATAGAGTAGGACCACCCAACGAGATCCCGTTGTAAGCTGGGGTGGCTTGAGAATTTTTTGTCCAAAAACATGCGGACCAAGAATCTCAAAGTTTTTTCATATATTGTAGATAGCATAAAATGCTTCTTTGGAGATTTCCATGTGTTAAAGAGAACCTGTCACATAGGTTATGCCCCCTTGCTGAGGGCAGCACAAGCTAGTGTCAGACCTGCTGTTTCCAGCGCTTTGTCCCTTATTCTGGAAGATGCTGTAGTTTTAGAGTATTTAGTGCTAAAATCTTCAGTTTTCAGCCAGAAAAGAGTCATATAAAGAGTCAGTTTTTTTTCAAACCCCGCCCACCTGAGGCTAGCCCCACCCACCTCACCTGATAAACCTATTACGTTGAATAGGCAGAAACATGTAAATAACTGTCAGTGGGCAGGACTAGCCTTTGGTGGGCGGGGCTAACACCTGCTCATGAATAAGATTTGAGCAATAAATACTTTAAAACTACAGCATCTTACAGAATAAAAGACAAAGCGCTGGAAACAGCATGTCTGACACTAGCTTGTACTGTCCTCAGCAAGTGGGGCATGACCTATGTTACAGGTTCCTTTTAAGATGACAATTCTCCCCAAGCTATTGTATCATTTTGTGACTACCAGTTCATATCACACTTAGAGAACTTAGTCCTATTCAGGCGGCTATATTTCAGTTTATTTGGGACCATTAGCATCATATGGTTCCAAAGAGTGTTCTTTTGGCACCTAAGTGTAACAGTGGGTTTGGAGTGCCTGATGTCATTAAGTATTACTGGGCAACCCAGCTTAGGAGAATCCCAGCTAGGTCTTCCTTATTCCCCTATACTAAATGGGCAAAAATTTAAAAATTATGACTTGCTCCAGTATACCCTAACTCACTTTTATGGAACACTATGGGCCACATGTATGAATCCCGCCGGGTCGAGGCGCCGTTTTCCGCCAGTTTTCCGGCGGAATCTGCGCCTTAATTTATTTCGCGGCCGGGCGGCGTCTTTACACTATCATTTTAAGTCCGCCGCGCCTCGCCAGCGTATGAGGCGAAGTGCGGGGACATGGGCGCTGTGCGGCGCTGCGCCTATGCTTCGCCGTCCGAGGAAGTGCTCTCATACATGCGGGTAAAAGTCCGCCGTGCCTCGCCAGTGTGTGGGGTGCAGTGCGGGACTTAGGCGCCGTGCGGGACTGCGCCGAGAATCTGTTACGATGCGAGACAGGCTGGAGCGGCGAGAAATCATTCCAGATGTCGGTGCGGAGTATGAAGCAAAAATCGCCTTTATAAAGGCGTTCTACATTTTTTAGGTCTAAATCCTCCGGACTAGGCGAAGTGAAGCAGGATCGGAGCATGCGAGGAAGCAGATCAAAGGGATCGCGACAGAAGTCTCGGCGCTCCGCTCCGTGCAGCAGGAGTGTGATTTCCGAAAAAATCGCCTTTATTAAAGGCGGAAAACAGTGTCAGAAAAGAGCTGGAATGTACAAAATACACTTCTTAAAAAATAAAATCACTTTCCCAAACTCGAGAACGGCACAATATCAAGAAATATGATATTGTAAATTGCCGGGAAATACAGTAATTCAAATCCTGAAACCTATTCTCATTGGTCGGCATAAACCGGCCAATCAGAATAGGAGCGACAAAGCCCCATTCTAGCCTATGGAGGAGAATTGACCAATCAGAATAGGAGCGACAAAGCCCCATTCTAGCCTATGGAGAAAAATGGACCAATCATATTCAAAGGCGGGACAGTTCAAAATACAGTTTAAAAAGGCAGAGAAAAGAGCTGATTGGTTGAAAGCAGCGGGGGCTCGTCCAGCTTAGCGAACAGAGCGTGAGCTACTTTCTCATAGAGTTCTATGGGGAAAAGACATTCTGAGCGCGCTCTGTGATTGGCTAATTTCAAAGAGCCGCCGTAATTTGGACCAATGGGAAAGCGAGCGACGCTCCTATGGGTTTTGTAATGCAATCTGAAACCAAGCTGTATATGGCCGAAATCACATTATATAACACAACACAAGTTGTCACGATGTGTATATAAAAGGAATACTAATATGTGGCTAACGAAAAAAAATATTAATTCCATAAAATCATGTTTATTTCGTTATTTTCGTTAGCCAAGGATCAATAGTATGGGTGCATCGAAAATAAAGAAAAAAACATGATTTTAGGGAATTAATATTTTTTTTTCGTTAGCCACATATTAGTATTC
Organism: Phyllomedusa bahiana; assembly: GCA_025379985.1. Taxonomy (NCBI): domain Eukaryota; kingdom Metazoa; phylum Chordata; class Amphibia; order Anura; family Hylidae; genus Phyllomedusa; species Phyllomedusa bahiana. The sequence continues at coordinate 22,360 of JAODAL010006969.1, forward strand.
CTTTTATATACACATCGTGACAACTTCTGTAGTGTTATAATGTGATTTCGGCCATGTACAGTTTGATTTCAGATTGCATTAGAAAACCCATAGGAGCGTCGCTTCGCTCTCCCAATTGGTCCAAAATTACGGCGGCTCTTTGAAATTAGCCAATCACAGAGCGCGCTCAGAATTTCTTTTCCCCATAGAACTCTATGAGAAAGTAGCTCGCGCTCTGATTGGCTAAGCTGGACGAGCCCCCGCTGCTTCAACCAATCAGCTCGTTTCTGCCTTTTTACTGTATTTTGAACTGTCCCGCCTTTGAATATGATTGGTCCATTTTTCTCCATAGGCTAGAATGGGGCTTTGTCGCTCCTATTCTGATTGGTCAATTCTCCTCCATAGGATAGAATGGGACATTGTCGCTCCTATTCTGATTGGCTGGTTTATGCCGACCAATGAGAATAGCTTAAACAAATTGAATAACTGTATTTTTCCCGGCAATTCTCTCTATGGCAATTCCCTAGGTAGCGCCGGTCTCGGCGACAAACGCGTTGTTCGGGTTTTTAACTGCTTTATTTTTATACAATTGTTCTGCTCTTTATCTGATAATGTTTTACACTTAATAAAAATGATTTTTTTATTCATACTCCATGCCGCACGGCGCTGAGCGCCGACATTTCAGTGCGCCCATCTCTCCATAGACTATAATGGGGGGAAGTAGCTCGCGCTCTGATTGGCTGGGAAGCCAAGCTTCCCGCTAGCTCAGCCAATCAGCTCTTTCTGTCTTTTTACTGTATTTTGAATTCTCCCGCCGTGGATTCTGATTGGTCCAAACTCCTCCATAGGATATAATGGGACTTTGTCGCTCCTATTCTGATTGGTCAATTCTCCTCCATAGGATAGAATGGGACTTTGTCGCTCCTATTCTGATTGGCTGAGCTAGGCGAGCCCCCGCTAGCTCAGCCAATCAGCTCTTTGCAGCCTTTTTACTGTATTTTGAACTGTCCCGCCATGGATTTTGATTGGTCAATTCTTCCCCATAGGTTTTAATGGTTCACTGTCGCTCCTATTCTTGATTGGCCCGGTTTCTGCCGACCAATGAGAATAGGTTTCATAATTTGAATTACTGTATTTCCCAGCAATTTCCAATATCATATTTCTTGATATTGTGCCGTTCTAGATTTTGGGAAAATGTTTTTTTTTTTTTATTATGTGTATTTTGTACATTCAGCTATTTTCTGATACTGTTTTCCGCCTTTATAAAGGCGATTTTTTCGGGAATCACACTCCTGCTGCACGGAGCGGAGCGCCGAGACTTCTGTCGCGATCTTCGATCCGCTTCCTCGCATGTTCCGATCCTGCTTCACTTTGCCTCTGTCGGAGGATTTAGACCAAAAAAAAACAGGTCTGCTTGTCGGAGCTGCCGAGCGCCGCGATTTGGCGAGCCGCGATGGTACATGCCTCGGACTATACGAGCGCGCCGCGTCCCGCCCCGGAACGCCTACCCCGCGCCCCACCGCGCCCACTGCCCGCCCACTGCCCGCCCCTTCATGCGGACCGCAGCCGAAAGTGCCGAACGCTGCGTCCGACACTGGGATTCGGGCTGGGAGGCGCAGTGTACGCCAGAAAACTGGCGTAAAGCCCCTTCATACATGTCGCCCTATGTTCATAAATACTGAAGGAGCTCTTTCGGGCCTATGACCTTACTGGGGATATTTGGAAGGTGTGTTCCAAATGGTTTCCGCTTTATTCTGAAGCCTCAGCTATGAATTCATTTTTATTTCATCCATTCTCTGGGATATTTTGATGACTACTAAAATGAGACTTTGGTTTGAGAAACGACTTTTCCGGTTTACAGACATTGTTGATCACAGTACAAGAGCAGTGCTTCTGTTTGAAAGCGTTAAGTCAAAGTTTGATAATCCAGAATCATGTCATTCCTCCTACCCTCAAATATGTCATTTTTTAAGACATAGCTTAAAAATGGTTAAGTTATTTATTCTGACAAGGTTTGAATATGTATGCAGGACAGGCACTTCTACGAAGGGACTTATCTCAGATATCTATCAAATTTTAATAAATCCTGATAATCCAGTTAGACATAGATGCATGAATAAATGGGAAGGGTTTTTGAATGCCCCTTATCTTTAAAAGAATGACGCATAATTTAGAAGAAGGCTTCTTCACAATCTTCACAATGTACAAACAACACCACTACAATATATTATATTTTTGGCATCGTACCCATTCATTGTTACACAAATTCGAATCCGAATATTCCAGATCAGTGTTGGAGGTGTAATTTGAGAGGGGGGCAACACTTTTGCATTTTTGGGAGTGCTTGTTGATTCAACCTTTTTGGAGAGTGGTACAATGACTTCTCAAAGAAGTACTGAATGTCCAAGTTTCATTTGACCCAAAGGTTTTTGTTTTGTTGAATTAGATACTACAGCATATGCGTCCAAGAACTAGACAACTTGCCTTGCATATACTTACAGCAGAGAGATGCTTAATCTCAAGAAACTGGAGAAGTAGTCTCCTTCCAGCCAGAGCAGATCTTTGTGAGAAAATCAAAGATGTGCGGCCAATGGAATATATGACAGCACTCCTGAACAATAGGGTGGACAAATTTGATACAATATGGTCTAATTGGGATGTTTATGCCATAGTAAATTGTATAGCATAACTAACATAGACAGGAAGACATGGGTGATTGCATTCCAGTTTTTTCCCCTTTCTCTATAACCTTATGCGTCTAGTCTTGTCTTTGTTTTTTGTTGTGTCCTTGTTTTTTCCTCTTTTTTAAAATACATGTGCTGCATACAAGCTGTGTAGTTTGGAGATTATTATGTTCCAAAACAGAATTCTAAAATGTACTGTTTAATTTTTCAATTGGGCTAGATTGGGTGTAGATTGACAGAGGTTTAAATTGGCAGATGTCTTGTCTGTTTTTTTTAAACATTATGCTTTTTTTCTTCTTTTTGTTCATAATAATGTGACTCCAGTCTGTGCTGTGACAGCATATGTGATCATTTATGTTAATATATTTTGAGTATTTAAACTTTATAGATATACAGAAGGTGCTGTCTGCTTAATCTTTGTATATTTTACATGCTTTTGACTTTGTAATGTTCTTTTTCTATTAAAAATTTCAATTAAAAAAAAGATAACACAATTTTAACTTCTACTTCTTATTATGTTACTTGGCTGCTGCCAAGTTCAGATTTAAAAATCTGTATGTGTAAATACAGTAAACATGAAGTTTTATTTCGGAATGTTTCACTAAATAGTTTGGTAGGATATGAGGAATGTGGGGATAAATAAGCCTTTTCAGACTTTCCTATTTCTCATTTGAATGCTCAAACATTCAGCCTTGCTTATGAATGGGGGCCTTTTGCACAACAAAATTTAAGATCATCACCACTGACTGACTTATACTAAAAATCATTTTTATCTAAAGGCTTCATTTAGCCATTCACATAAAAGCAGATTCTTGCAATAAACTAAAGTGATGTGCTTTGTAGGGAACGTCAGTAGACCATTTTTTTATTCTAAACTTCTATTACTGCTTATGGAGGCTCTTGTTGACCCTATAAAAGTTGGTTCTTAGCATTTCATGATATGTTAAATGCTATTTATTAAACACTGACCCAGTGGGATGACTGGTCCTAGTGTGGATTCATATTCATATCTTTAAGTATTTCCCCAGGCACCCAAACTTCACCCCCTTATGGCTTATCCTTTCTTAAACTCTGTAAACCTCTGTAGCAAAGTTTAGCTTGACAACATATTATGATACTGTGGCTCAGAAAATCAAATATCTCATCCTTTTCAATGCTTTTTTTTTGTGGTTCAAGACTCGGCACAGTAAGATATCACTCCAAAAACAACCATTTACTATATACTTATCCAAGTCAGGAGAAAACCGTTGTGGCCACTTGCCATCTTGATTAAAGCCTCTGGGAACTCTACACACCTGAAACTTCAAAACGACCTTCCTCTAAACCAAGTACAATCTGACAACTCAGTCAGCATTTCATGTTGAGGTGTCTTGTCGCCAGACCCGTGACTAATACTTGTTTAATTTGGGTGCATGACCATAACCATTTTTTATATACCCATTATTCAGTCCATGACAGGAGTTTTCTAACACTGTCTTCCTTGATCCTCACCCTACAATCAACAACATTACAGAGGACAAAGATACCATTCTGAGGATGCTATGGAGTTTTGGACTGCTGTTGTCCTACACAGTGGAACTACATAGGGTACGTTGGTTGAATGTCATTAGGTCACCACCATCCTGGATCACTATAATGTCAATTACTAGGAGTACAGTTCTGTTCAAAATAATGGCAGTCCAGTATGACCAGATTGATCACTGTTTTTGTTATAAATTATGGGTGACATGTATGAATGGGGCAGCGCCAGATATGTGGTGTCTTTTCAGCCCGATATCAGGCGCAGCCCCATTCATACATTTTTAAATCTCCCGTATGCCACTCCCGGGCACATTACAATAGCGCCTGCAGCACTTTGTAGTGTGCCCAATCTCGGGAGGCAGGGTGCACTAGAACCGTAGCGAAGCTACATATTTATAGCTTCGCTATGGCATTTCAAGGTGCATTACTGCTGGAACAGGTAGACCACTTTCAAAGCGGTATACCTGAGCCAGAAATGTTGCCCTAGCGCTAGAACGCGCCTGATATATGACCCGCTGTAGACCAGGTTCATAAATCAGGCACATTCTATGCCTTTATTATGCGCATGAAATTTGGTTTTCACACGCCAAATTTCATGCATGTCGCCCTATATTACCACATGTCAAACAATTTACCAGTTGGAGCAGTAGATTCTTAGAAAACCAACAGACTCAGTATTCATAGTCTGCATGTTTTTGAGTCTGTGTATTTGAATAATTATATGGAAGGGGATGTGTTCAAAATAATAGCAGTGTGGAGTTCAATGAGTGAGGTCAATCATTCTGTGAAGAAACAGGTGTGAATCAGGTGGCCCTTATTTGAAGGTGTAGCCAGCACAGGTTGTACATGCGTTTCTTCTTGAAAGCCTGAGAAATATGGGTCGTGCGAGACATTGTTCAGAAGAACAGTGTACTTTGATTAAAAAGTTGATTGCAGAGGGTAAAACTTATAAAGAAGTGCAGGCAATGAAAGGCTGTTCAAATGAAATGATCTCCAATGCTTTAAAATGGAAAGCAAAACCAGGGAGACGTAGAAGAAAACAGAAGACTATGATTCGAATGGATCAAACAATAGCCAGAATGGCAAAGGCTCAGCCAATGATCAGCTCCAGGATGATCAAAGACAGTCTCCAGTTACCTGTGAGTAGTGTGACAGGTAGAAGACACCTGTGTGAAGCTAATCTATTAGCAAGAAGTCTCTTCAAAATGCCACTATTACAAAAAAGACCTGTGCGGAAGCGGATACAATTTAAACATCGACTGGCCAAGAAAGAAATGGAGAAACATTTTGTGGACTGATGAAAGTAAAATGGTTCTTTTTGGGTCCAAGAGCCACAGTCAATTCATCAGATGAACCCCAAACTCTGATGTCAAGCCACAGTACACTCTGAAGACAGTGAAGCATGATGGTGCAGGCATCATGATATGGGCATGTTTCTCTTACTATGGTGCCGGGCCTAATTACTGCATACCATGGATCATGGATCAGTTTGCATATATCACAACAACAGAAGGTTAGCACTAGTTATTAAAATAACAAATGAATACAATAATACAGAGATACACAGATTGGCGCTTTTGGTTTTCTCTTTTTCCTTTTTGTGAGTCTTTACAGCACCCAAATATCAAAAATAATACTTGAAGAGGTCATGTTTCCTTATGCTGAGGAGGAAATGCCCTTGAAATGGGTGTTTCAACAAGACAACGACCTAAACACACCAGTTAACGTGCAAAATGTTTGTTCCAGTCCAACAAAATTGAGGTTATGGAATAGCCAGCCCAATCCCCGGACTGTAATTCGATAAAAACACTTGTGGGGTGACATAAAAAAATGCTGTTTCTGAGGCAAAGCCAACAAATGCAAATAAATTGTGGGATGTAGTCAAGGCATCCTAGGCTGGAATAACAGTTGACAGGTGCCAGAAGTAGGGTGACTCTATGCAACCTAGATGTAAAGCGGTTCTAAAAAACTGTGGTTATACAACTAAATATTAGGTTACTGATTCACAGGAATGCTAAATCCTATAAAAAAAGTACACATCTTGACTTTGTAAAGACAAATGCAGACACTGCTATTTTTTTGGAACAGCCCAATGTTCATTTTTTGTTATTTTCTGTGAAGTAGTTAACAATTATATACATTTCTCATCATGTTTTGATTTAGAAAACAGTGTGCAATGTTCCCAATGCATGATAATAAAAACTATTATAAAGATTGTGGGTGACATGTATGTACAGGGCTGCACCAGAAGTCTGGTGTCTTTTTAGCCAAATAACTAGCGCAGCCCTGTTCGCTCTATTTTTAACCAGGCGCACTCCAATATCAGACACATTACAGAGCGCCCGCGGCACTTTGTAATGCGCCTGAGATCGGGGGCGTGTCGCACTACAACCATACAAAGCTACACATTTATAGCTTTAGTACAGCAAATCCAGGTGCATTACTACTGGAACAGGTAGATCAATTTAAAAGTGGTTTACCTAAGCCAGAAGTGTCGCTTTGTAGGTAGAAAGTACAAAATCTATGACCCACAGTAGAACAGGTTCATAGATTTAGGCGCATTCTACGCTACTGATGCGCACAAAAAAATGGTGCCTGGATGCCAAAAATCTTGTTTTTGGCTCATGTTTTTGAACTCATTGTGTCACGTACACACTCACCAGCACGTGACTGGGGGCCACTGTAATGGAGTAGATTTATCTCCACTTGCACTCACCTCTCAATCAGGTAGCGAATCAAGCATAAATCGCACCACAAGACAGTTCCAGCACCCCAAAGTTATCCGCTGCCACCACCTTCTTTCAATAATCAAAAAGGAATCAGCCAGAAGGAATCTGATTCCTAACAGATTTTCTAAAAACACGTAAAAAATGCTTACAGGCCACCTCACTGCTCTCCAGCAGCTACAAAAAAATACACTCCTTCAAGGAAATGGATCCGTGCTGCGACAAGAATTAACGTATTACTGGTAACTTTAATATTGAAAGATTAACAATGCTTACATAAACAAAATACAATAACAATGACTATGACATATGCAGCAATACAGTTATGAAAATAAAAGGGAGAAAACTTAGAAGATTTCACACTTACAAGGTGTCAGCCTCCAGATCCAAGGGGCATGGATGAAAGAAAATGGAACACAGCTCAATCAGAAATTGAACCCCAGGCTATGAACACAGATTTGAGTCTGGCCATGTGTTTTATAGGCCCAAATCTTTGTCCAGGTTTCCCCTCCTCTCTCATATTTGGCTACTCTTTTACTGGCTGAAAATATAATGAGGTGGGTGGACTCTTTGCTGTCTAATGAGGGTTGTTGCTTACTATCCGCACAAGATGGCAATCACGGGGGGCGCGTCTGCTGTGGACAGATCAATGACCTCTGCACTGTTGTGCCTAATGATTTTATTGTTGGGGGGTCATAGGTGGGGTCTTCATCAGGTATCCTTGACATCTTGCATACACAACTTTGGCAATAAAGCATAATAAAAATGGATACCTCCCAGGTTATATAAACATTTAAGTAATTAGAACAGTCAAAAGGGCTGGGGTGAGGTTCTGCAGACCCATGCTACAAATTCCATTCCCACAGCGGGGGGAGGGGGGGTATTCTGAGCTACAGGAATTGTAGACTCACACTCTAAGAAATGGTTTAATGACAAATACAGAATACTTTTAATTTTCAGTGTACTACATTACACACTGCTATTATTTTGAACACACCTGTATGTTACCAAATGTGGGCATCCTCTGCGGGTTTTTATAGTGCCTTCTCTGTGTAGTAATGCCATAATTTACACTCACCGGCCACTTTATTAGGTACACCTGTCCAACTGCTCGTTAACACTTAATTTCTAATCAGCCAATCACATGGCGGCAACTCAGTGCATTTAGGCATTTTAGACATGGTCAAGACAATCTCCTGCAGTTCAACTGAGCATCAGTATGGGGAAGAAAGGTGATTTGAGTGCCTTTGAACGTGGCATGGTTGTTGGTGCCAGAAGGGCTGGTCTGAGTATTTCAGAAACTGCTGATCTCCTGGGATTTTCACGCACAATTTCATCTCTAGGGTTTACAGAGAATGGTCCGAAAAAGAAAAAACATCCAGTGAGCGGCAGTCCTGTGGGCGGAAATGCCTTGTTGATGCCAGAGGTCAAAGGAGAATGGGCAGACTGGTTCGAGCTGATAGAAAGTCAACAGTGACTCAAATATCCACCCATTACAACCAAGGTAGGCAGAAGAGCATCTCTGAACGCACAGTACAGCGAACTTTGAGGCAGATGGGCTACAGCAGCAGAAGACCACACCGGGTGCCACTCCTTTCAGCTAAGAACAGGAAACTGAGGCTCCAATTTGCCCAAGCTCATCGAAATTGGACAGTAGAAGATTGGAAAAACGTTGCCTGGTCTGATGAGTCTCGATTTCTGCTGCGACATTCGGATGGTAGGGTCAGAATTTGGCGTCAACAACATGAAAGCATGGATCCATCCTGCTTGTATCAACGGTTCAGGCTGGTGGTGGTGGTGTCATGGTGTGGGGAATATTTTCTTGGCACTCTTTGGGCCCTTGGTACCAATTGAGCATCGTTGCAACACCTTGGGAATCTATGCACGAAGAATTGAGGCAGTTCTGAAGGCAAAAGGGGGTCCAACCCGTTACTAGCATGGTGTACCTAATAAAGTGGCCGGTGAGTGTAGATTGTTCTTTCTTTGTATTTCTTTAAATGCATCTAGAAAAAGGACTTGTAAAAATGGTTTAAATTGACATAAAGAGAAAAGTGAGGATAGACAAATTTATAATCTATTTGTGCCAATTTGACAAATTTGCGGTAGTTTTTACCTACTATAGTTTTATCCGGTTTTACTTTGCAACAGTAATAGTAATCTGCCCAATTATTCCATGTGTATCTAACATGTCTAGATGATGAACCTTAGAAATGAAAATTACCTATTGTTTAACCTAATACCTACCACCTGTTAACTTTAAATGTCTGAGCTGTAGCAGTTTATCTCTGCAAGCACATTCTGGAATACTAATTATGCAGCCGCGCGACCAGATAGTTGGCTGTCAGCGATAGCCAGCTTTCCCCACGAGAAGAAGGGGTTGGGTTTTTTTCCCATCAATCCCTTTCCCTATTTTGTATTTAGACGGGAAAAAAAAAAATAAAAAAAAAAAAAAAAAAAAAAAAAAGGTCTGTATATATAGACTGGGCGGGAAGTTTTTCCGTTCAGGGCATTGGTAGTTCCCAAAATATTGCGGGGGTTCCTTATTAGCCCACTTACACCTATAGAAATTAAGCTGACTTTTAGGGGGAAATTAATGTAAAAAAAAGGGTTTTAAGAAACAAATAAACAGAAAATAAAATAATATTAAAAAGCACAAACCACAAATTTTAGCCCCGCCCAATGACTTTTTAAAACTTTAAAATAAAACTAATAAAAATTGCTGTAAAGGAAATTTTTTAAATAAAATGAGGCCCCAGGGGTGCTCATGGGCCTGTCAACGTTTACCCCCCTGCTCCCAAGTTTTAACGTTTGGGCGAGCATTTTGTTGGCTCCCGGGAAAGGGCTAATAAAAGGTTTCTTGGTTGTAATATTAAAACCCTCCTTTAGTATCTTTTAAAAACCCCATTGAAAAAATTAAAAACTATAAAAATAAGTATTTGTGAAAACTCAGTTTGGCCGCAATCTTGGATCGGCCCGGGGCCCCAATTGCTCAGGGAAACGCCGCTTTTTGGTAAAGCAGGTGACACTTCAACAAAATGTCCAGGGTTTTTATTCCAAGGGGCCTAAAACAAGTTTTTTTCCCGGCACATTTTTACAGAAAACATAAATCATAAAAAAACCCACCTACTAACAAAACCCTTGGGAGACTCTCTCTTTTTTTATGGTTTTGGGCCCTAGCCAGCACCAAAACTTTTTTCCAAGCTTGGGGGGGCAAGACCTCTTTCCATTTCCATTACTGCTCAACTGCCAGGTGGCAGAAACCCCCCCCCCCCCCCGCTAATCACTTGAAATTAAAATGTTTTTAAATAGGCCTAAAGGGCCCCTCCCAAAAAGCTTGTCCTGGAAACCGGAAGGCCCACCCCCCCAAGGGTTTTTTGAAAGACCAAACCCCATATCTGAGTATCAGCCATGTATTACACGTGTCGGAGCCTAACGGCTGCTGGGGGACAAAAAATGCGGCTTCCCCCCCAAAAAAAACCCCATTTTTAATTTCGTTTTGCATTTTTATCCTTTTAAGGGGGGGGGGGATCCCCCCATTACAAAAAAATTAAAAAAAACCCCCCCCAAAAACCCCCAAAAAACCCCAAATTTAAAACCCAACCAAAAAACCCCACACACAAATTTTTAAGGCCAGAACCAAAAAATCATTTTTATTTTTTAAATTTTTTGGGGCTTTTAAAGGATTTAAAAAACACTTAATTTTTTAAAAAAGTCCAAATAAAAAAAATTCCCAAAAATTTTCACTTTTAATTTTTGCCTTAAAAAGGGAATTTTAAAGGGGAAAAATTTCCACCTTTTAAAAAAAATTTGATTTTGTTTTTCTGACTTTAACCCCCCCCCAAAAATTGGGTTTCCAACCCCTAAAAATCCCAACCCTTTTGGGGTTTTTTTTTATTTGGGGGTTTGGAAAAGTTGGTTTTAAAAATTTTTTATTTTTAGAAGTCCTTTATTTTTGCCAAATAAAAAAAAACAATTTTTAGGTTTGAATTTTGGGGTGCCCTTGGGGTTTTTTAGTTAGTTTTTTTAAAATGAAATTTTAAAAAAAACTTAAAATTTTTTCAAAAATTTTTCCATTGAAAGAGAAAAAATAGAGAAAATTTTGGCAGTGGTCCCCTTAATTTTCCCCTTTTCCAAAGAGCTGTAATAGATTGAAAATTCATGCCCAGAGAAAGGCAGAAATTAAGGGTTTTAAAAAAAAAAAACTTAGGCCTTTCTTAAAACCAATAAAAATTTTAAACCTTGGTTCACCTTTTTCCTTTTTCCACTTTTCCCAAAATAATTTTATTAAACCTTTTAAAAGGGAAAAAAGGGGAATAAAAATTTTCCAAAAAACCCCTTTTTTTAAGAATTTTTTCTTTCCTTTTCCCTTTTGTCCCCAAACACTGAAAAAAAAGTGGATCAAAAGTCTTATGTATTCAAAATAAGTTAATTTAAAAAACAAACCTTCACCCCCAAAAAGAAGCCAATCTCCCATTTTTCCATAGTTGGAAAAAAAAAAAACCCTTTTTAAAGTCACGAAAATACCATACGGGGCACAAAGTTAAAAAAAAAAGGACATTTTTTTTTTTTTGGAATACTAAAAAAAAAAAAAAACCCTCTAAAATTTTTGGTTTTTTCCCAAACCAAAAATCGGGAAAAACCTGCGAAAACAGAAAACCCCTAAATTAAAAATAAAGGATTAAACCAAAAAAAAAAATTTTTTTTAAAAAATTTTTTGAAAAATTTTTTTTTAAAATTCCCCCCCTTTTTGTGGGGGTTTCCCAATAAAAAATATGGTTGGGTTAATGAGCCATAAAAAGTAAATGTTGCAAAAAAACTGAAAAATTAAAAAGATATTACTCTTGGAAGGCGGGAAGGAAAAATGCGACAAAAACAAAATAGGCCGGGGGGCGGGAAAAGGGGGGTTAAACCCTTCCGGGATGGTAAATTTTCCAATCGGGCGGGAAAAAAGGGGTTTGACCCCTTTGACTTGAAAAAAGGTTTTCAAAAATAGAAAAAACAAATAAAAGGGGTTTTTTTTTAAAAGTCCCCTAAAACAGAACCCCCCCCAAACCGGGGAAAAATACTTTTTTGGAAATAAAAGTAACGGGAACAAAAAAAAAAGTGGTTAAAAAAAAAATGTGAAGGGGGGCAATAAAAATTTGAAAATTTTTTCAAGCATTTACACTTTTTTAAAACCCCAGAAGGGAAAGGTAAAGGGGACCCAACAAAGGGCTTTTTCCACCGACTTTTTTTGTTTCCGTTTTTAAGGAAACCCGAAAAAAGGGATCAAAACAATTGTCAGTGTGTTTAAACTTTGGGTTTCAATGGCAAAAGCGCATCGGGGGGTTCCTCAAAGGGGGAAGATTTTGCAATGCGTTTTTGGGAAAAAGCTTTTCCCCCAAACGCGTTTTTCTCGCACCAAACTTTAAAAAATTGAATGTAAATTCTTCTTGCTGCAAACGAAGGAAACCCCATGGGGTTGGAGGGGGGAAAAAGCGCAGGGGGACGGCGGAGGGGGATCGGCGGGGCGGGAAAGGACGGGGGATGGGTGGGTTTGAGCGGCGGGCGGAGGGGGGGGGATTTGGGGGGTGACGGGTGGGGGGGAACCCGGCGGTGAGCGGCGGCGGCTGGGGGACGAGGATCGGCGGGTGAGCCGCGGCTGGAGGGTTGAGGTGCTGCAGGGGATGGAATGGTTTGGTGAGGGGGTGAAAGTGAATTGCTGCTGGGGGGGTTAAATTGGCTGGGGAAGAGAGAGAGAGAGAGGGGGAATGGGGAGAAGAGAGGGAGAGGGAGTATATATATAAAATTTTGTACCCGGGAAAGGGCGACCCGAAAAAAACGCAAGTTAAAAAGCTCAATGGGAAATTCCAAAAAAAGAAATAATGTTGCGTTTTTTGGGTTTCCCCTTTCGGATGTGCTTTTCACTCCTAAAAAAACGGACCCGGGTAAAAAGGATCAAAAACGTCATGTGAACAAGCCCTAAGAAGCAAGGAAAAATAAATTGTGTAAGGAACATAAAGAAAGTAAAGCTGAAGAAACAGAGACTAGTTGAAAGGGAGAGTACAACCAACCCTAGATAATATTCTTCTACTATATAAGTAGTAAAAAGGATAGAAGTGAAAATGTTGGCCCTTTGAAAAGAAAAGAGGAAGGTATTGTAAGGGTGCATAAGGAGAAGCAAATCTATTAAACAATTTTTGTCTCCACCGCATTTACAGAGGAAAATGACCTTCCTGTTGATGAGGAGAGGGATGATGTATGCTCTACCCTAAATATTTTCTCTCTAACCCAGGAAATGCAGTGCCGCTTTCTGAAGACTAAAATAACCAAGCACCAGGTCCTGATTGCATACACCCCCATGTCCTAAGGGAGTTAAGAAATGTGATAGATAAGCCCCTATTCTTAATATTTATGGACTGAATAATAACAGGGTATGTTTCAAAGAATTAGCGCATAGCAAATGTGGTGCCAATATTCAAGAAGGGATCAAAAGTGATCCTGGAACTATAGGCCGGTGACTTCTGTTGTAGGTAAAATGTTTGAAGGTTTTCTAAAAGTTGCTACACTGGACTATCTCACTGAAAATAAATGAATAACTTCATATCAGCAAGGGTTTACAAGGGATTGGTCCTGTCAAACTAATCTCCTTTGCTTCTATGAGGAGGTTACTTCTAAAATGGGTAGGGGTGAGTCATTATAGATCATATACCTTGGTAAGTAAAATGTTGGTAAGTAAAATGTTTGCCAGTAAGTAACTGGCTAAGTGATTGAAATTCAGAGAATGGTCATATGGTACATACTCAACTTGGATCCCTGTTACTGGTGGAGTACTACCAAGGTAAATAGTGGGCCCTATTCTTTTTATTAATGACATTGCAGAGGGATTGCCCAGTAGAATATCACTGTTTGTAAATTATAATAATCTTTGTAGAGTATTTAACACAATGGAGGACAATGTACTTTGGATAGCTTGGAGGCTTGGGAAGAGAAATAGCAGATGATGTTGAACACTAATGAAAGCAAGGCTATTCACATTGGAAGGAAAAATCCGCTTTATTTTTTTTTTTTGTGTAAAAACCTTTGGTAAAGGAATGAAAAGGACTTTAGAATGTTGTTCAAAAAGAAACTTAAAGAGAACCCGTCACAGAGTTTTTTGCCCCCCTTGCAGGGGAGTACAATATGACAGAAATGTGTTTTCCAGCGCTGTGTCCTTTTTCTGTAAGTGCGTCGTTTTTGAGTATTTAATGTCAAAACTTTTTTTGATAGGGGTCAGCCCGCCACCCTGGCTAGCCCGCCCCCTTTTTCAGTTATTCCATGGTTCACCCATTCAAAGTCATAGGTTTATATTGAGTGGCGGGGCTAGCCTCCTTGGGCGGGGAAAGAAAAAAAAAAATCTTTTTTTGACTCTTTTCGGTGAAAAAAACTGCAATTTTAGCATAAATCTTGAAATTACAGATCTTTTAGAAATAAGCGACAGGTGGAAACAGCGGTCTGACACTGTTGTGCTGTCGCAAGGGGGCTAAAATAGTGAAGGTTCTCTTTTAAGCGGCGTTTCATGGGTGTTTTATAGAGCCCTTTTCTTAACAGCCCTTGCTCTGTATTTCTGATTAGGCGGTTTCACATACCGTTAGAGGGGCATTTAAAAAAAAAGGTTTAAAACCCCGGAGGACAAAAGACTACAGAGCTCTAAAATGTTAAAGTTTGTTAGTAACATACAAGAAACCACAGGGAGTGATGTCAACATGGTTGACTACAGCAGTTGGAGCAATGAGAGCAGAAAGAGATGGTTGGTAACCTAGAGTAGCTTGTCTACTAGGCAGAGAAGACTTGCTAATCGGGGAAGTAAACAAAAGAGAAGAGTAATATATGGGTTCAAAAAGGGATTGGTTTATTGGATGCAACAATATTATAATGACTAAAATTCTAGACTAGGGTCATTATTTAAGAGATTTATTCCAATTGCCAGATTGGATTTGGAAAGGAATTGTTCCCTAAAATAAGAACACTTGAAACAAGCAACCTTGATTATAACACATTAATTTATTTCCAAAGATTTAAACTTTTGGGAAAATGTTTAAGTCATCACTGACGCTTTTTAACAAAGAGTTTTCCCTGCAAAAATTTTTATACAACAAAAGTGGGATTTTCTGTTTCTTTTTCACCATATGGGGATTTTGTCTTCCTCTGAATAAACACTGTAGGCTGATATTGATGGACAAATTACTTTTCTAAGCTTTAAAAACTATGTAGTATGAACCTTTTGCCCCCTGAAAATAATTGACATTGAATTTTTTAATATTTTTTTTGAACGAATTTGAAAATGTTTTGATAAATTATGAAAATAATAAAATATTATTTCAATATAGATCTATTCTTTTGGCAGCATTTATATAGTCAATATGGTAACTCCAAACCTGTCAGAAAAAGGATATATTTATGAGAAGTGTATATTCAGCCTGTGGGTTTGGATGAGACCACATCACATAGGATATCCTGCTGGGTCCTGTCATATATGTTATATTGCTTGCCCCCTTCATTTCTCTATTTTTGTGAGTCAGCCTTTCTTGCAGTACTTGTTGATTTAACAGTAAGGAAAACCTCCAAGGATAACTTAAATCTGGAGGCATTTGAAATCTTGGAATCATGATTAGAAAGCTCATACCTAGCGAGACTGTTAGACATAAGAAAGTATAGGAAGCACATTATTTCCCATACTTTGCCTGCTGACCCTATATGACTGAACATAAACCTTAAACATTTAACAAAAATCCTGGAGGTTAAAGGTAAAAATATAAAATGTGTAAATGGAGAGGATATAGACACTGTACTCTGTTTGTCTTAGTGTTTATGTTACTATGACATCATAAAATACAATCTCACAAAATGAAATAGTGACTAGAATATGATTTTGCACTTCTACCACAATTTTCAGTAGCCAGATACAGTATTCTTAACCTATTGCTGACCACTGAATATAAACCTCTGGGCGGTGGCAGTTTATCTCTGCACGGATGTTCTGAAACGTCTGTGCAGAGAGCGAAGCAGCACACTAATTGTGCAGCTGCGCGAGTGGAGAGCTGGCTGTTGGCGATAGCTGGGCTGTTCACTGAGAAAACAGGGACTGTTTATTAGAGTCCCTGTCTTCCAGATCACTGAATATACTGTGGCAGAGTGACCTTAAGTGGTCGCATGGTGCTGCCACTAGAGTACAGCAGGTATCCTGCCAGCCTCCTGGGGGAAGCCAGTGGTTGTCGGTCAGCAACACTAGGATGCTGACACCTATACCTACCTGATGTCTAGCCATTATGAGCTGGCTTGTCCCGGAACAACTGCAGTGGGTGGGTGGTTGTTCCCATGTTCCAGTTCCAGTTTTTTTCCAGGCCTATAAAAAGCCTATCTCTCCAGGTAATCAGGGGGTGTGGTTTGCTACCAGGAGCTGGAGCAGCAGAAGAGCTAAGGAGAGGGCTCTTACACCTAGGCTTGAGGCAAGCAGGTGGCTGCCTTCAGGAAGCCGGACCCAGCAGTGGCTGGTAAGAGTGTTTGTGGCGCTGGCAGTAGCCAAGTCCACAGTTAGTGAGGGACTCATTTTATCTTTAGTTAGTAGCCAGACGGCTGAGGTTTTTATTTGGTTTTGTTGCTAAATGACTGTAAACCTGTGCCAAATAAAACAGGCTGCGGCCAGAAAGAAGAAGCCTTTGTTGGTATGCCATTCCACTTACCAAAGCGGCGATCCCTGAGCTTAATACCCCCAGGACAGTTCAAGATGGCGTCCAGACACAAATGAGGCATCACAATACAAACAAGCAGGAAGCCTCCTAGCTGGCGAGGCTCCTACCGAGGCCTGGTACTTACAGATGCTGCTGGGTCTTATTAGGTTCTTTCTCCCTGTGTTTTCCCAGTAACTGGGGCTAACATACAAGGCCCAGTTACAGGAGAATTCAGAAAAAAATTATATTAATTAAAAATGCTTTTTCTGATTTTATTTGTTGTGCAGAAATTGTAGAATAGAATCACATCTATCTATAACCCATTAACGCTCCCTGATGTTTCTGTTTGTCATAGAGCCTTTGTACTTAAAGGGGTTTTACTGCAAAGACATTTCATGCCTGGTTAATCCAGCTTCAGGTTTCAGTGTGCTCAAAAGGAGGCGTGTATAATTTGTTTGAACTGCATATAATGTGATGTGACCAAGTAGGCTGACATCATTATGCCTTTCCACACAGTTTTCTCACTCTAGTCAAACAAAGAGCTGTGAGTAGCTACAATGTAGCTGAGTGGTTAGGACTTCAAACATAAGGGTTCTAGGGTCAAATCCCTGCCGGAACCAAACGTGGATTTGTTGTTTTTTTCTCAATGCACATACCTGATTGAGGTTTCTTTTTTCTTTTTATTTGCATTGTTTGATTAATTATTAAGGAGTATAGAGGACAGGAGTAGAATGACAGCACCTGGGGTTGAACACTCGCTCAGCAGTGAGTGTGTGTGATGACTAGGCAGAGAAGAGACTGACAGTAGCTGTTCAAGAGGCCAGGTGATATCTGAGCATGTGCGGCCAGGACTGAGGAGCTCTCGTCTCTAGTCGTATCCCCTAGAAACAAGCTGTACACTATGGATCAGCAAGGTAGGAGCTCAAACAAAAATGGTAAAGAATATTTATTAATGATGCATGGTGAAAATGTTAATTATTTCATTTGCAAGCTTCCCACATCCATTTTATTTCATAGTAATACCCCTTTAAGAGCCATTATGTTATCATACATAACATCATATCACATCATCACACATTATTTTCTTAAGGTCACTAACTAGTGAACTTAAACTTCACTCAGTCACTTCTTGTCTTTGAGATAAAACCCCCCTAAAAAACCTTACAGTTGTTACAGATAGCTATGATCTTCCCAAAAAATTTTGCCAGGTGGACTTGATTGATGTCATATCAAATATATTTAATTAATTTAATACTGGTTTTCCTACAAGTATTTGTTTTTGGAAACACTAAGTTGTGTTTTGGAAGCACTTTCTAATTAATTGCTTGATTTGATTGGATATTAGCACAATTAAACTATCCAATTTTCAAAACTTTGTTGAACTTTTCTTTCTTTCTCTAAAGAGGCTTCCACTCCATTGTCGTCACGTAAGAAAGTTTTTCCAAAAAGAGTTTAAATGGTGGTTTTGACATGTTATTCCACTTGTACAGGGAGTGTTAAAATTAAAATTAATTACCTGTTAATTAAATCCCCTGGCCAAACATTTTAAAAAATCATCTGTGTTATTCACACTTAACCTGCCTAAATCAGCATTGTTTGGCATATTAGTGATGGAGGGGCTACTTCGTTCCCTGGTCATCAGTGAGACAACAGCAGGAGTTACTTCTGAATGTTACACCCCAAAGGCAATAAACTACTAAACTTGAAATTACTATGTGAAATGTCCTAAAAGGGCAATATTGAAGTCTCTATTAGGCCCTATTTATATCACATCTTGGCCCACCATTGCACTTATCTACAGTATAGAAATTCCTTGGGAAGACTATAGGAGTCTATAGGACCAGTGTAGTGTCTTTTGTACTACATTTGCTCTATTTCTCATCAGAGAAATTATGTATGAGGCCTTACACTGTATGCAAAGTTAGATTGATCACAGGTATTTGAGCAGTTTTATACAAAGGTAAATAAAAATTAATCCCCAAAGTCAATTACCCAGAGAAGGAAATTATTCAGGAATTTTACAATTAACTAAAAGTTTCTACCTCAACTCATTAGTAAACCCAACTTTCAAATGGTTTTCCTACAATAGACATTTAACAGCAATTCACAGCATAGGTGATAAATGTCTTATTGATGGAGTTCCCACTACTGGAACCCCCACGATTAGTAAAATTAGGGTTCCTGTGGATAGGTGAAAAAAAAGTATATTGTGGGAAAAACATTTTTACTAATAGGGCAATACATTCTAACTTTTTATTTCTTTAAATTAAAAGAACATTTGGACCGTTTGCACAATATGATAAAAATATTGCAGTCTTTTCGATTTATAGATAAGTCAAAATACCATAGCTTTATTTTGATTGCATAGGGATCAGCTGTCATGTATACACCACAGGCGGCCCTGGTCCTGGAACTCGGCTGCATGAGCAATAAGGCATCCAAATGCGCGGTGCTCAGCAGTCAGAGAATAGTGAATAATCCAGAGAGGAGACAAAATTGGCTTCCACCACTTCTCTGTCTTTTCTGTTACCACACAAACAGCTCTCAATGAGAGCTGTGTATGAAATAGTGTCAGTAATGCTGCCTTTTTTAGTTCTGGTGGTCACATAACTGCTCTCACAATCACCGGAGTGCTTGTAGAAGGAGGCTGTTGCTGGATCTAGCTAGACATAGCCATAATCCTTGTAACAGGGCTGATTTCAAAATTTAATGCTAGGTTAAATTAAAGCATGAAAGAATAGAAATAAAATAATGATTTATTTCCATTGACCATAAAAATAATAAAAGTAAAAAAATTAACAAATAACTTCCCTGAAAAACAAGTATTATTGCCATAATACTAACATTGACCTAATTGTCCTAAAATAGAAATGTTCTATATAAAATTTAACAACAGATGATGATGATCACAAATATTAAAATCTATTTTAGTGTAATAAGATATTATCAGAAAAATTAACTAGAATTAATCTTTTACTATAAACCTAAACAATGAGCCTAAAACAGAAAAAATTGTGTGTATTAACGTGAAGCAAAAAAGAAACCTGTACTGATCAGGAAAAACAATGCGGCATAAGTTACGTGGATAGCTTGACATATAAAGAAACTACAGCCCATAAAAATGGTTAACTGTATCTGGTCCTGAGTGCTAACAATACCTGAACCTCAAGAGGTTAATGATAGCAATTTATATATTGGACAAAAAAATCATACACGCAAAGTCTGAATAAATAATTGCCTTCTTCGTGAATGCCAATAGTGGGATGAATTAACATTAGACCTTCTAGTAAATTGTGCAATTTATATGTCAATCAATATTTATCAAAGGTTTCTTATTTCAGCATATAAATTAGATAATTTGATTTCTATTAGCTATATTTGGCTAAATTTATATAGTGATTCCCATTTCATTCTGTATAAAAATTTTTTATCCTTCCCACAGGGTTTTACCATAGAGTTATCCTATCGCTGCCTGCGTGTTATCCTCATAAATGTGAGTGCCATAGATGTTCTAGCCACAGTTGTTTGTCATTTTGATTTTGCTCACTCATTGACATCACACAACACTTGTCTAAGCACATTCTTAAAGTGACTAAAGTGTTTAGATTCGTAGAAGGTGGACACAGAACAAAGGCGCTATGTAGCTGAAATACGTGGAATAAAATAGGAACATGGACACATTCAGCACATTGCACAAGTCAAACTTCTGCCAAACGCATTCCAAAATAGTGATGTGTGCCCTTATTATGGACAAAGCTTTCCCCAGCATAGAGTATTTATAGATTATCTATCCCAATATTAACACACTCAATGTTATTTTAGTTCATGAATTTCACTTTACATAGCCAAACAAGGCAAATACAATTCTGTAGGTTGCAGAAGTCACAGAAGAAAAGTAAATTTAAAGTAAGAAATGACTTTTACATTGAAGTAAAATCATAACTATAAACATACCATAATAATTTAGTATGCCAGGTGTTGTCTAGAAACTTATCGTAATGCGACATAAGAGGACTCCTCAGGTCAACATGAATGTTCAGTCTTCTGTTTAGGCCCCTTAGTTGCATTTATACATCTTAAAGCTTGTTTGTCATTTGTCTCTAGATTAATATAACAGTATTTTGAGCTAAAATGGGTCTTCATATGATTGTTACAAAATAAGATCATTTACATTTGACTTGTTTGTGTACTTTGCCATAGCTTCTTACTTTTACATTTTATAGACATTTTAGATTATTTTTACCCAGTCTTTCATGCTTTACCTTCCAAGTCGCAATGTATGCTGCATTTCTTGATTTTTCCAAATGTGAATAGATCTGAGTGTTATAAGGCATGGTCTTGGCATACAGCCGTGCCAAGGAAAGGTGTCTAGGGAGTGCCTGGCTTTCACCCTTTAACTGCCAGGTTGCTAACCTCAGTGCAGTCTCCAGTAACAGCTGACATGCTAATATGTTGTACGTAAGGGTCAGGAAATACTTGTGATCAGACAGAAAATGGTCCTAATAATATTAAGGCACAGGGTCAGGATAAACAGGATACATAAAAATAATTACATAGAAAGCCAGGTTAGAACCAAGAAATAACTTACTGAAAATACCTTGTTTTTTCATGAACATATAGAAAAATATTGCTCAGGCAATAAGGGTATTGGATGTCTCCTTTTAACTACCTCCTGATGAGCAGACATGAGTGAGGAAAGAGAATAGCACCACATGCTAGTACTTAATCTGCAAGGATCAGGGCTCGCATGAGCTTTGAGTGCAGAGAAGAACAGAGCCAGCAGTGTGGTGCCCTTCAGAACTGGGCAGCCTGCTACACAGAGCGGTGATCAGGGAGCGGGATGCATCTGCAGAAAGGAGCCGAGTGCTAGCTCAGGACCATACCCCCCTTATAGTCCTTCTCTATAAGAAGATTCTGAAAGTCATAAATAAAATCAGGGGTTTCAGGACTAAAGCTCTTCTAATGAGCTTAAAGAGCATCCCCCGGGAGGTTTTGGCATCAAGAATCTCCTTGACTTCAAATATATTATAAGAATCAGAGACAGGAACATGAGGTAAGGGCTTCCAGGATAGGCAATTTGGTGGCAGAGGTTTAAAAGGGTTCTCAACTTTGGACAACTCCTACTTGTTATAAGAGTCCTTTGTCCCTCATCTGGAACCCTCAGCAATAGGGCTGTATTTTGTGCGGAAATTTGGAGGTGTTCACTTTCCCTACAGTGCCACCACGGGGGATATTAGACATTACACAGAGCTCATTAATATTAATGAGGTAGCCAGGACAGGTGCTCCAGAGAGAGAGAGAGAGAGACTCTCTTTGTAAATGCTCTTCATTCTGGCCAAGAGATGAGGGTCCTAAACAGAGGAACCCTCTCTATTGAACTCAAAATGTTATAATAGTGTGTATAAAAATGAGTTTTCTAAACCGGAGAAGTCCTTTAAGCAGAGACACATAAAATCCATTTAGAATTCATATGGATGTAGAAAGACATAGTTTGATCTGATGAATAATCGAAAATTGTTGCAGGAAAAGCGGGACCCGCTTAGAGTGTTGAGCTGAATATATTTGGAGAAGAAACAAATGTTGCTGTTGGGTTGAGGGAGGTGTCCATTTTCTATCAGCCTTAAATTTGAAAAAGGAGACAACTTGTGGTACAGGCTGCTTAGTATGCTGCCGAATACAGAAGTTGTTTCAGAGCTTAGAATTGGCTGTGGGAGCATCAGGTAGTTGGAGAAATGGGTGCTGAGAATAGTTGACAGAGAAGGTCAAGGCTCCACTGAATTCTTCAGTGTTCTTATTATAGGAGAGCTCTGTCAAGGGAAGCAGGTTCACCCAGTCATCCTATTGAGAGGTCACAAAATGGTGAAGATAACTAACCAACACTTTTAATTTACTCTTTCTACTTATGCATTGGATTGAAGATGATAGACTGAAGGAAAGTCCAGGTTGATCTCCATTAGACAACAAAGAGCACGCCAAAATCTGGAAATGAACTGAGTGCCCCAGTCTGAAACAATATGTTGTGTCAACCCACACAACTGAAAGATATGGTTGAAGAAATAGGTATTAGAAGAGCAAAAAAGAAAAGGCCCGTAAATTAATAAGTGTGCCACTACTAACAAGATTGCTGGGCAATTGGGGGAATGAGATAGATCAGTAACAAAGTCCATGGCAATGTGGTTCCAGGCAGCATTGTAAATAGCTAAAGGATGAAACTAGAATTAAAATATACATTGTTTAACTCATGAAATCTGATGCACGTAGAAGGATATTGCAGTCCACTCTTAGCTACATGTAAAATTTAATATCCCTTAAACATCTGTAGAATGTGTGGAAATGATTTAAAATCTTGATTTGCTCTCCAAAGAAACAGTAATAGTGTGACAAATATCTGTAATGTTTTGGTCCTGCCAAGACCTTATTTATACATGTCACAATGAGGGGTTTTTCATAGTGTGGCGGCATCACAGCCGCAACCAGTGTCTGGAGAGTAGCGGTTACAGGAGTGATACCATCACACACATATACTACTTCTAGCATGAAAAAGGTCCTGAAACATCACATATATTTGTCACATTATTTCTGTTTAGAGTTGAAAAAGATGGTATAAAGTCATTTTTACACCATCTTTATTTTGAATTTCTATTAAATCGTATTTTACACACAGAAAGAACATGCTGTAACAAAATTTTCATCATGAAGTAGGGATTGCTACCAGTAGTGATAGGAGATAAGACTTAGAAACTTGTAGACTTCTGGTGAGTTTGGAGAAGTGTTCACAAGAGACTGTTTGTTTTATATGAAGGACGAGAGAGTCTCCACAACAGGGATTTCTCAGAGTTGTGTGGGACCTGTATGACAAACTGAGGACCAGGGACTTGGTCAGTTGTGTCTTATTGTTGGAACAGAGAATATGCCTTCACCTTTTTCCTCATTGGGCTGAAAAGAAATAAAAAAATTAAGACAGATTTTTCCACCAAGATTTTGTGATTGGTTTAGAACATAAATGTTTGATGAATTCCTTCCTCGAGAGCTAGTTTAATCATCAGTAGCTCAGTCTCAGAGATTTTGTTTTGCAGGGGAGAAAGTTCTAGAAATAAAATCACACGTTAAAGGGGTTTTCTCACTACAAGATTAGTTTTCAACATGAAGTGACAGTGAAGACTTTTTCTAAATAGTTTGGTCATTAGATTTTGCTTTAGTCATGAGATAAGAGACATTTTATGGGTTCTGAGTGCACACAGGTTTCTATGGTTACCTGGTTGCCTGACCATTGCTCTGTTATCGGATTAGAGGAGAGCAGAGAGCAGGAGGTGACATCAACCCTTTGATGGACTGAGCTCCAAAGCAATCTCCTTATCTTTAATAAGATTAGCATATGTTTATAGATAAAGCCATTGTTTTCAGTCTTCACAGCTTATATACACAAAAAGCTGCTTCTTACCAATATTATTATGTACTGACTTTGCACAATCGTCTTCTGGTAGGAGTTCCTGTAGTCGCCCCTTAACATCAACCTTTTATAGTATAAGGCTAAACACATAAAATAGTTGAAAAATTCTTTACTTTATAAAAAAGCATGTGATGCATGCACATTGGAACATTTCAATCCAGCATGCACCTTATTATCGCAATGAACAACATACAAAACAAGTCACTACTTAGCTTTTATACATTTTCTTAGATGCATAATCCGAGCATTGTAGAGCTGACACATAGCGAGCACTTAGCTCCTGCTGCCCGAAACGTCGTTTTTCTGAAACGTCGCAGCTGCCGGACGGCAGCAGGAGCTAAGTGCTCGCTACGTGTCAGCTCTACAATGCTCGGATTATGCATCACACTCTTTTTTATAAAGTAAACAATTTTTCAACTATTTTATGTGTTTAGCCTTGTACTATAAAAGGTTCAGTCTTCACAGCACCTGTAACTTTTGTTGAATGAAGAGATAGCATCTCTTGCACTTGTCAGTGTAAAGGCCCAGCTAGGAGCTTAATATGCTAATCACTGCAATAGAACCACCCACAGCATGTGGAGACAGAGTTACTATGAAACTGTTTTTGACTCAGTGAAACAGCATGATAAGAAAATCCCTTTAAGATTATGCTATTTGTTTGGGAACAGAACTGCGCCAGCTCTCACCAAAGATGTGTAAACTCCTAAAAAGAAAGGTCTAGATGGATCTAAATAATGTTTAGCCATGGCAAAGGTTTTTTTCAAATCACAGTAGGCCTCTTAAGTATGCAGAATCCAGTCTTTAGGGTCATTGCCCTTCATAGTATGAGCATGAGCAGCAATGGGAGCCAATAATGTTGAGAAGTATCAAATAAACTGATGACAAACCCAAGGAAGTGTGGAACAAGGGACATGGCCAGTTGATCACTAGAGATTACTTCTTGAAGACTATAACTACTCCTCAATCAGAAATCACATACTGAAGAAAAGGCAGACTGGAATGTTTAAAGAGACAATTATCAAGCTTGGCATAAAGTTGATTCTCTCCCAGACAAATAAAGACTGATCAAACATGCCTCTGGAGTAATTTGTAATTGAGGAAAAAGGCAAATATGTCATCCAAAGTTGTTATTCAGTATGCAGGTGTGGTCCTCCTTGGAAAGTTCAGATCTCTCAACTTGTATTGTCTCCTCACCTGATGCAGACAATGGAAGTAGGAGGGACTTTTGGAAGGTTGGTACCAGACAAGGTGTTTGCAATTTCATCCAGATTCACTTTGTCTTTTGGCAAACTTTAGATCAATACATATAACTAGACTTATGTATGGGTCATTTAAGGTGGTTAGACGATCACAATCTGCTAGCTCAGGTGTTCTATGTATAATACCTCAAAATAATAAATACCTCTGTACAAGGTGCAAATATTATCACCATACTGTTACTAGCCAAACCAGTATACCAAAACCAATATTATTAAAAATAACAGTTTACAAGAACCAAGCTATTTGGTTATGGGTGGAGTTGAGGGGGCTATAGGGTGATAGGTGGAGGTGAGGGGTCACAGTATCATAGGTGAAGGTAATAGGGCTATGTGATGTGGGTGGAGGTGAGGGGGTTATGGGGTGATAGGTAGAGGTGATGGGACTATGGAGTGATAGCTAGAGGTGAAAGGTCATAGATTGATAGGTGGAGGTTAAAGAGCTATGAGGTGACAGGTATAGGTGAGTGGTCATGGGATGATAGTTGGAGGTGAGGATGCTCTAGGGTGATACGTTGAGGTGAGGGGTCACAGAATGATAGGTAGAGGGGCTGGGGCTATGGGATGAAAGTTAGAGGTGACTGGTCATGAAATGATTGGTGGAGGTGAGGGGGGTGGTTATGGGTGGAGATGAGACTTTATAGGGTTAAATTTTTTGGGTTGCTCTATTTTGTGTCGTGACTAGTTGGCAAAACACAACGGTGGTGGAGAGGGGCAAGAAAGGAGGTACAGTCCATAGATTGCAGGCAAAATCTTTTGGGGGAAGACAGAGGATCAACTTCCCTGGAGATTATGCTTCTACTGTGTCCTGTATTCCCATGGATAGCCTATAGAGCGCCCGGGAAAGCTGAGTGACAACCTATCCCCCACAGTAGGCTATGATAGGAAAACAGATTGTTCTGGGGGATAGGCCATCTCACAGCTTTCGGGGACACTGAATAACCTATTCAGCACCTGGGAAAGTTGAGTGACATTCCCCACAACAGGCACCCAGTAAAGCTGTATGCCTGTTGTGGACAATAGAGGAATGGAAGGTATGCAAAGGGCAGAAGGCATTCCGTGTTCTTCTGTACGTTCCTGAAGGGAGCTTTGTGAGGTGCTGGGAAGAGGGGAGCCATGCATTTGACACCCCCCCCTCCCACCAGTGGGGCCCCTGGAGTGGCTTGCATGTGACCCCCCAGTGCTCTTCCATTCACCACCAAATTAGCTGTTAGCAAATTAGACACCCCATCAGATAGATAGGTTGATAAGCCCCACGTAAGGTGGGTAAGCTACCCATTGGAAAAGTAGATAGATACATAAGCTCCCATTAGTAAAGTAGATAGGTTGAACAAAACAAAACCCCACAATTTCGTCATTTACAATTTTTTTCTTCTACGGGGTTCAGCGCATTGAATTAATTATATTATAGTTTAAGAGACTGGACTTTTACAGATGTGGTGTTACCAATTATGTTTAACTTTTTTTATTTTTTTTATTTATTTGTAAAAAGGCAAATGGGGATGATTTGAACTTTTAATTTTTTTAATTATTTTTTATACTTTTTAAACTTTTTTTTTTAAATTAAACAATCAGTACTTCACCAATAAAGGGCTCAATCTTCAGTGCATAATAATGCCGAAGGGTGTACCAATATGGCTAGGGCAGGAAGTAATAGAAAGTACAATATGGTGGCTATAAATGCCTTCGTTAGGCTTCCAGCTGCCCCAGGTCGCTACCCCTGACGTAGTTACTTGTGGTGACAGCCGAAGTTCTGGACGTCGGACTATGAAATATGCAGAGCAGATAGGTCACAGGCAGATATCAGAGACAGGTATCAGAGTCCCAGGCAGGTCGCAGGCTGGCGTAACGGCAGATAACAGCAGTACAGGTAAGTGCCGGTACCGGGATATCAATAAATGCAAGAACCAGAGAACAACCAGAGGATCAATGTAAGAACATCACTAAACTGACTCAGAACACAGGCAGGAAGTTCCTTAAAACTGGAGCAGGTGCAAGGACAGGTGAGTACACGATGACAGAGGAGGCAACTGCAGCAGGAAAAACAAGCACATTTGGACTGGGGACTGCGCCGTGGACCTTGACACTACATAAAACCTTACCGACATAATGAATTATCCATATGTCCTGTGTTGGCAGGGGGTTGATATACTGCAGCCCCATTAAAAAAAAAGTCACGTAAGTACTGCAGCCAATCGGTGGTTGCATAGTTCATTAGCTGACCATAGCAGCTAAATGTAAAGAGAAGGGGAGACACGGTTGTCAGGGTCTGCACTTAAATGTTGGTGAGTGGCAAGGTTAGTTTATGTTCTTTTTTTATTTTATTGGTGCAGCAGTATGTTACATTCAGCAAATAAAAAAAGCATGGCTAACCCCTTTAATTGCCAGAATACAATTTGCACCTACAGTATCTAGTGTAGACTGGGTGATAGTGGTGGACTGTAGGTGTATAAGGCAATTGGGATTTTTTTTACTAAAGAAAAGCGGAAATGCACCTTTATTATCAAAATTATAAAACTTTTTGTGTAAAAATTGTAGAATAGAATCAGATTTATCTATAACCCATTGATGCTCCCTGTTTCTGTTTGTCTTAGAGCCTTTGTACTTAAAGGGGTTTTACCACAAAGGCATTTCATGCCTGGTTAATCCGGCTTCAGCTTTAAGTGTGCTCAAAAGGAGGTGTGTATGATTTGTTTGAACTGCATATCATGTGACCCAGCAGGCTGACATCATTATGTCTTTCCCCACAGTGTTCTCACTCTAGTCAAACAGAGAGCTGTGAGTAGCTATAATGTAGCTGAGTGGTTAGGACTTCAAACATAAGGGTTCTAGGGTCAAATCTCTGCAGGAACCAAACATGTGGATTTGTTGTTTTGTACTCAATGCACATACCTGATTGAGGTTTCTTTTTTCTCTTTCTATGCATTGCTTGAGTAATTATTAAGGAGTATAGAGGACAGGAGTAGAATGACAGCACATGGGGTTGAACACTAACTCAGCAGTGAGTGTATGCGATTACTAGGCAGGGACGAGACTGACAGTAGCTGTTTGAGAGAAAAGGTGATGTCTGAGCATGTGTGGGAAGGACCGAGGAGCTCTCGTCACTGGTCGTATCCCCTGGATAGCAGCTAAAACAAAAATGTTAGAACATTTTTAAGAATGAATGAATGGTAAAAATGTTTATTATTTAATTTTCAAGCTTCTTACGTCAATGTCACTTTGTTGCAAAACTCCTTTAATGCATTATGACATGGTGATTGCGCGTGCACAGGAACTGTGCCCACACGATCGCTGCAGGATTCTGAAGTTCAATCAGTGCGAACGACGCTGGAGATTACTCCATTCCCAGTCATTTAAGCCCTTAAATGCTGCAGTAAATAGCAACCATGGCAGCTAAGGAGTTTGACAGAGGGAGGGGGCTCCTTTTGTCCTCCTTTGGAACTCTCCTGACGCGATTGTGGGGTGCCGATGATTGTCATGAAAACCGGAGGTCTACTGGTTGTTTGTGACCTAGGCCTGTCAGCCCAGAGGTGAGGTTTGTTGGCTGAATGACAGTTAGGAATACATTGCAGTACAGTTATGTGCTGCAGTGTATTACACCAGCGATCAAATGATCACAGAGTGTAGTCATATAGTTAAAAAATGTTTTACAAAAGTAAATATATATATATTTATCTCTCTCTATGTATATATAAATATATATATATATATATATATAAATATATATGTATATATATATATATATATATATATTGGTGGGCCTTTTTATACGGATACACCTAAATAAGATGGGAATGGTTGGTGATATCGACTTCCTGTTTGTGGCACTTTAGTATATGGCAGGGGGAAACTTTTTAAAATGGGTGTTGACCATGGCGGCCATTTTGAAGTCGGCCATTTTGGATACAACTTTATTTTTTCCAATGGGAAGAGGATGATGTAACACATCAAAACTTATTGAGAATTTCAGTGTGTCAAGATTGGGAGAAGGGTTGCATTGACAATCCAACACAATGGGCAGCACTTTGAACACATTTTATAAATGGTCATTAACTTGTAAATAACTCATGAAAGAATAAAGTTAAGTTAAAACCAAGCACACCATTGTTTTTCTTGTGCAATTCTCAATAAGTTTGAGAGTTGCACAAGAATTGCAGCAAGACAACCCAAAACATATAGCCGGTCCCCATGCGCCGGGAGCGAGTGGCATCTGCTTACCACACCGCACTCCTGCTTCCTCGCGGCCGTCGGCTGCCGGGCCCGCGCGTCTACGCTCCCTAGGGCGCGCACGCCGGCTATGTGAGATGTAAAGGGCCAGCACACCGGTAATTGGTTGATTGCAGGCCGCTGAACCTATATATTGGCTCCACCTCCAGCATGCTCTCGCCGAATCCATAGTGCCCATACCCTATGCGAGGAAGCCTTCTAGAACCCCGGTTGGACTTCTCCGTGTACCAGTCCTGTTTGCGCACATCCTTCGACCACGAACCTTCACTGCCTGCCCTGACCTTCTGGCCTCTCCCCGTCTACGAGTTCGTCTGCCGATTCTGTACAGTGTTGCGCCTTGGCTGCCGCCGCAAGCATGTCGCATCTGGGGTAGCGACATGGTGGAATCAAGCCGCGAAAAGTCCATCCCGCCTTGCGGCGGGCTCTGCTGAATACTGGGACCTACTTAGACTCCGCTCCCTGGTGTGGCCCGTACCATCGCTTGCGGTGGTCCTGTGGATCCACTACTCCCAGTCATTACAGTTGGATTCGGCTATGGATCCCGCCATGATGCCGTTGCCCAATGTTGCCTCCCTCACCACCATCGTGGCCCAGCAGACTCAGCAACTGTCGCAACAAGCTCAGCAGCTGCATCAGCTGTCCGTTATGGTGCAGCAATTCCTCTTCGCCCAGCCACGCCAGCCACAGTCCTCTTCGCAGGCTACGTCTTCGGCTGCCGTGGCGACCGCCGGTCCCAAGCTCCGGTCATCACTGCGAACGAAATTTGATGGGGACCCTAAATCATGCAGGGGGTTCATCACCCAATGCTCCATGCACGTGGAACTTATGGCCAACCAGTTTCCTACAGAGTGCTCAAAGGTGGCTTTCGTGGTCAGTCTTCTCTCTGGAAAAGCCCTGGCCTGGGCCACCCCACTTTGGGACAGAAGCGACCCAGTGACGTCCAATCTCCAGGCTCTCCTGGCAGAGTTTTGCAACGTCTTCGAGGAACCTGCGTGTGCCTCCAACACCGAAATGGCTCTTCTGAATCTGCGACAAGGTGATTCCTCCGTTGAGGACTACGCTGTGCAGTTCCGCACTTTAGCCTCGGAACTCTCCTGGAACGAGGTGGCCCTGTGCTCCACATTCAAAAAGGGGCTCTCCACCCGAGTAAAGGATGTGCTGGCTGATCCATCTGGCAACCCTCATCGACGTGCGTTTTCGTGAGAGGCAGGAGGAACTCCGTCAGGAGCACGAGCCCTTCCGTAACCGCCATCTGCCCAGTCTGGCTCCAGTGTTCCAGAGACCTCCTCTGCCACCACCGCATATTGCTGCGGGGGAGCCTATACAGGTGGATATAGCTCATCTGTCTCAGCAGGAACGTACGCGATGACGGGAGAAGAACCTCTGCCTATTTTGTGCCAGTCCGGAGTACTTTCTTCGAGACTGTCCACTACGTCCAGAAAACGGCCGCACCTAGGCCACGTGGAAGAGGCGTCCCTAGGTGTGAATAGTTCCTCTCCTCGCTTGACCATGCCCATACGGGTTGTGACTGGGTCCGGAGTACAAATCCAAGTTCCCGCTTTTCTGGATTCTGGGTCCGCCGGGAATTTTATGGACTCAGCCTTGGTGACAAAGCTTTGTCTTCCGTTAACTCGCTTTAAGAAGCCACTGGCCATTTTGTCCGTCAGCGGAGAACTCCTGAGGGACTCCATCCAATTCTGCACAGAGCCGGTGTTCTTGCACGTCGGGGCATTACACAAAGAGAAGATCGTGCTTTATGTGCTTCCCTGCTCCTCTTCAGTGATCCTGTTGGGGCTGCCATGGCTGCGATACCATGCCCCTACTCTGGACTGGAAAACGGGCTAAGTAACGTGGTGGGGACCAGACTTTCACTCCCGCTGTTTGGTAGCACCTCGCCTGGTGCCCCCACTTCTGCATCGACGCCCCCGGAACCTGCCAGGCCTACCTGCGGAAAATCAGGACTTTGTGGATGCGTTCTCCGAAAAGCAGGCGGAAAGGCTGCCCCCTCATCGCCCGTACGATTGCCCTATTGACTTGCTGCCCGGTACGAGTCCTCTTCGGGGTAGGGTCTATCCGTTGTCGGTCCCCGAGACTGAGGCCATGTCGGCCTGTATCAAGAAGGGCTTTATCCATAAGTCCACTTCACCAGCCGGAGCAGGATTTTTCTTTGTGGAGAAAAAGGACTATCATTGACTATGCATTGACTATCGCGGGCTTAACAAGATCCCCATGAAAAACCGCTACCCGCTGCCGCTTATCACAGAGCTCTTCGATCGGTTTCACGGGGCCAGGACTTTCTCCAAATTGGACTTGCGTGGGGCCTACAATCTCATCGGCATACGAGAAGGGGATGAGTGGAAGACGGCGTTTAACACCCCCGACGGGCATTTCGAGTATTTGGTTATGCCCTTCGGCCTGAGTAATGCTCCGGCAGTCTGCCAAGAATTCATTAACGAGATTTTACGGGGTCTCCTGTACACTTGCGTCATCGTGTACCTGGATGACATTTTGGTCTTCTCACCGGATGTGAAGGCCCACCGTCTGCATGTGCGTCAGGTCCTTAGACGTCTACGGGAAAACCATCTATATGCCAAGGTGAAGAAGTGCTGGCTCCATCAAACCAGTCTGCCTTTCTTCATTTCAATTTTACCATCCATTTCCGCCCCGCTGAGAAGAACATTAAGGCTGATGCCCTGACCGGCGCCTATGACGTTTTAGGTGAAGAGCCACCTCCGTGTCATATTATTCCTCCGGAATGTTTGATTTCTGCAGCCCCTGTGGCTCTCCGGCAGGTACCTCCAGGCAAGAGCTATGTGCGTCCTGCCTTTCGGCGGAAAATTTTAAAGTGGGGAAGATGGGTCAGCTTATTGCCTGCTACTATTGGTGGCCGGAGCTTGTCAAGGATGTCAAAGACTTTGTTGAGTCATGTCCTACTAGTGCGCGTAATAAGACATCCCATCTCAAGCCTGCGGGTCTACTCCTGCCATTGCCCATCCCGGATCAGCCGTGGTCTCACATAGCCATGGATTTTTATCACGGACCTTCCTCCTTCTGCTGGCAATACGGTCATATACACTCACCGGCCACTTTATTAGGTACACTTGTCCAACTTCTCGTTAACACTTAATTTCTAATCAGCCAATCACATGGCGGCAACTCAGTGCATTTAGGCATGTAGACATGGTCAAGACAATCTCCTGCAGTTCAAACTGAGCATCAGTATGGGGAAGAAAGGTGATTTGAGTGCCTTTGAACGTGGCATGGTTGTTGGTGCCAGAAGGGCTGGTCTGAGTATTTCAGAAACTGCTGATCTCCTGGGATTTTCACGCACAACCATCTCTAGGGTTTACAGAGAATGGTCCGAAAAAGAAAAAACATCCAGTGAGCGGCAGTCCTGTGGGCGGAAATGCCTTGTTGATGCCAGAGGTCAAAGGAGAATGGGTAGACTGGTTCGAGCTGATAGAAAGGCAACAGTGACTCAAATAGCCACCCGTTACAACCAAGGTAGGCAGAAGAGCATCTCTGAACGCACAGTACGGTGAACTTTGAGGAAGATGGGCTACAGCACAGAAGACCACACCGGGTGCCACTCCTTTCAGCTAAGAACTCAGCTCCAATTTGCCCAAGCTCATCGAAATTGGACAGTAGAAGATTGGAAAAACGTTGCCTGGTCTGATGAGTCTCGATTTCTGCTGCGACATTCGGATGGTAGGGTCAGAATTTGGCGTCAACAACATGAAAGCATGGATCCATCCTGCCTTGTATCAACGGTTCAGGCTGGTGGTGGTGGTGTCATGGTGTGGGGAATATTTTCTTGGCACTCTTTGGGCCCCTTAGTACCAATTGAGCATCGTTGCAACACCTTGTGGAATCTATGCCACGAAGAATTGAGGCAGTTCTGAAGGCAAAAGGGGGTCCAACCCGTTACTAGCATGGTGTACCTAATAAGTGGCCGGTGAGTGTAGGTCGTCACTGACCGTTTCTTGAAAATGTCACATTTCGGTCCTCTACCCGGGTTGCCCTCTGCTCCTCGCCTGCATGGACTTCCATGACATATTGTTTCAGATCAGGGAGTACAATTCATGTCCCGATTCTGGCAGCCCCTCTGTGCTCAGTTGAAGGTAAATTTGGACTTTTCCTCGGCCTACCATCCACAGTCTAACAGGCAAGTGGAACGGGTCAACCAGATCCTGTGGAATTATCTACGCCATTTTGTGTTGGCTCGACAGGACAACTGGTCCAGCTTGTTGCCCTGGGTGGAATTCTCTTAAAACTCCCTGGATTCCGAGTTGATGGGTGCCTCGCCCTTCTTTGTGGTGTATGGACAACATCCCCGCCCTCCCCTCCCACTGTCATCAGCTTCAAACGTTCCCGCCGTGGATATGCTGGTCCGGGATCTAAAGGCCATTTGGAAGGACACGCTGCATTGTCTGCGTCAGGCCATCGCTCAAATGAAGAATAGGGCAGACAAGAGTAGAAGACCTCCCCGTTTTTTGCTCCTAGAGGTGAAGTCTGGCTATCTTCAAGGTATGTCCGTCTGAAAATTCCCAACTACAAGCTGGGTCCTCGTTACCTTGGTCCATTTGTGGTCCTGAAGAGGATTAATCCCGTGGCCTACAAGCATCCCGAACTCCTTCTATGTCTCTCTGCTCAAACCATTCGTCTTAAATGGGTTTTCTCAGAAGGTGTAACCACCTTCCCCGATGGCTGCTACTTCGGATGTCTTCGCCGTAACGGAAATTTTGGACATGAAGACAACCTAGAGGAAGCGTTATTTCCTTATCGACTGGAAGGGGTTTTGGACCGAGAATAACTTCACCGGTTTTTCCAGGCCAGAGGGAAGGGGAAGCCGAAGGGGGAGGGGTACTCTCACGGGTCATGGTGCAGCCCGCAGGACGGGCTGCGGGCGCACCCGTTCCCCCGCCGGTCCCCGTGCGTCGGGAGCGAGTGGCGCCGCGGTCCGCATAGCTCTCCTGAGCGCATCTGCTTACCGCACCACGCTCCTACTTTCTCGTCCGTCGGCTGCCGGGTGCGCGCGCTGGCTCTTTGAGATTTAAAGGGACAGCGTGCCGGTAATTGGTTGATCGCCGGCTGCTGACCCTATGTATTGGCTCCGCCTCCAGCATGCTCTCGCTGAATCCATAGTGCCCATACCCTATGCGATGAAGCCTTTTAGAATCCGGGTTAGCCTTCTCCGTTTACCAGTCCTGTTTGCGCACGTCCTTCGACCACAAACCTTTGCTGCCTGCCTTGACCTTCTGGCATCGGGGTAGCGACCTGGTAGAATCCCGCCACGGCAAGTCCACCCCACCTTGCGACCCACTTAGACTCCGCTCCCTGGTGTGGCCCGTACCATAGCTTGCGGTGGTCCTATGGATCCACTACTCCCAGTCGTTACAATTTGCAAACAGTGCGCAAACCTCAGCATCAACTACAAAAAACGACTGACTGCTGTGCTTGCCAACAAGGGTTTTGCCACCAAGTATTAAGTCTTGTCTGCCAGAGGAATCATATACCTATTTCTCACTGCAAGATGCAAATATATTTATATAATTTATACAATGTGATTTTCAGGTCACATTTTGTCTAAATGAGTGTACATTGGCAACGCACATCATTTCTCACTGTGGTTGGCACCCTGTGGTGACATTGCGGGGTGCCAATTCCTTACAATGGTGGCTGGAAGCCTTACGTTTAAACAATACAGAAGGGTGTACTAATGATCACGCCCACTAATGGTCTATTACCCTATGGGGACGCAAAGTTGAAGTAAAATAAATAAGTAAAAAATATTTAAATAAAATAAATAAAAAATATTTAAAGTTCAAGTTACCCCCTTTTACAATGTAATAGGTATCGCAGCATCTGAAAAACTCTAAGCTATTAAAATAATTTATCCAGTAAAAAATTGGAAGGGAGATACATGAACCGCACATCCTCACACCATACGTTTATCCAATGCTTCTCAGCAAAACTTTACAAAAAATGAACAGGAGGTTCTTAGTATACTTTTTGATCAAAACGTATAGGCCCACTTGCCTCTTTACGGCGACCTCTATAAAGTTGGTCCCTACTCTAAATGGGGGTAACACTGCATGGCAGCCAACACCGTAGCAAAGATCAACGTAAAGTGTGAGGATGTGCGGTCCATGTCTCTCCCTTTTTAGTTCATTTATCCAGTACACTGAACACCGTAAAGAAAAAATATGCCAAAATGCCAAAATTCCAGTTTGTCATTTCATGTCCCCTAAAAACTGGAAAAAAAAGTGATCAAAATGTTGCATGTATCCCAAAATGGTACCAATAAAAAGTATCCTTCAGCCTGCAAAAAAAATGCGCCATCACTCAGGTCCATAGGTGGAAGTACGAAAAAAGTAATTGGTCGCAGAAAATCACGTCGTGGCCCACATTTAAGAAACAGGGAATGTTTTTATTTTTTTTAAGGTAATTAGTCATAACAAAAAACCTACATATTATTGCCAGAATAACATTAACCTGCAGAATACAGATAACACATCATTTATACTAAAGAGTGAATGCCGTCAAAACAAAACCCCTGCAACCATGACGCAAGTTAGGTTTTTTTCACATTTCATCCCATTTAGAATTCCCAGTATATTCTATGGTATGGTCAATGAAACCATTAGAAAGTACATCTTATCCTGCAAAATCCTGAGAGACAACCTCCTTGCCTCCACCAGGACATTAAAAATGGGTCATGGCTGGGTCTTCCAGCCCTCATATGTCTATGTAGATGATAAATTTCAAAGTTATGGCTCTTGGAAGATGGAGAGGAAAAAAACGAAGAGCCATATTATAATGACTGGATGTAAGATGTGGGTTAGAAAGTTTTCCTCAGATAAAGTGACATACGTCAAATTTGAA
Organism: Phyllomedusa bahiana; assembly: GCA_025379985.1. Classification (NCBI taxonomy): domain Eukaryota; kingdom Metazoa; phylum Chordata; class Amphibia; order Anura; family Hylidae; genus Phyllomedusa; species Phyllomedusa bahiana. Next base: position 58,777 of record JAODAL010006969.1, read on the forward strand.
AAATGGGGCTAGGTCCTTAAATCCAACACAGGAGTAGGTCTGATTTTTTAATCAGAAAAATATGCCATAGAATAACTGGGAGAAATAAAAAGAATTCCCCTTGGATTTGTTCTTCATGTAACACCTGTATAGCTGTGAATTTCAACCTTGATTTTGCATGAAAATTAGCCCTAATTAATGGGGTTAATCTGTACTCTAGCTAAATTATGTTTTTTCTGTGAGAAAAATAAATACCGTATATACTCGCGTATAAGCCGAGTTTTTCAGTACAAAAAATGTGCTGAAAAAGGCGACCTCGGCTTATACTCGAGTCACTGTCTGGGCTCGGGCGCTGCTATGGCTCGTGCGCCGACAGGGACGCTTCAGTTATATGCGGCTCCTCAGAGAGCGCATATAACTGCCGAGTAGCTGACAGCGTCCGGGCGCTGCGGTGGCCCAGACGCTGTCAGCGATCTCTTCCCCTGTATGCGACTCCTCCGGAGCGCATGCAGGAGAAGAGATAGCACTGCGGAGCAGAGAGCGAGCGCTCCCTGCTCCGCAGTGGACTCCGAGCGGCCGCAGACTCGCGGCCGTCCGGAGTTTCAGGCACAGGCAGCGTGCATGTCATCATGCTGCGTGCGCGGCCTGATGACATCACCCGTCTGTGCCAAGAAGACAGGAGAGGACGCGGGAGGCCGGACAGCGAGGAGGCGGAGCGGCGAGGGAGATGGAGCAGCGGAGAGCCAGGTAAGTGGGTTTTATGTTTTAAAACCTATTCCTACACCTGCCTATACCTGCCTATAGCCTGCCCATACCTGCCTATAGCCTGCCCATACCTGCTAGGGAGACCTATAGCCTGCCTATACCTGCCCATACCTGCCAATAGCCTGCCCATACCTGCCTATAGCCTGCCCATACCTGCTAGGGGGACCAATAGCCTGCCTATACCTGCCCATACCTGCCTATAGCCTGCCCATACCTGCTAGGTGGACCTATAGCCTGCCTATACCTGCCCATACCTGCCTATAGCATGCCCATACCTGCCTATACCTGCCCATACCTGCCTATAATACCTGCCTATAGCCTGCCCATACCTACCTATACCTGCTAGGGGGACCTATACCTGCCTATACCTGCTAGGGGGGCCTATACCCTACCTATACCTGCTAGGGGGTAGGGGGACCTATGCCTGCCTATAGCCTGCCTAGGGGGACCTATACCTGCCTATACCCTGCCTATGAGGATGTATACCTGCCTATAACCTGCCTATGGGGGCAATTACCTGCCTATAGCCTGCCTAGGGGGACATATAGCAGCCTATACAGCCTAAGCGGGACATTAAACTGCCTATACATGCCTATAACCTGCCTATGAGGGACATTAAACTGCCTATACCAGCCTATATCTGCCTATGGGGGACATTAAACTGCCTATATCTGCCTATGGGGGACATTAAACTGCCTATACCAGCCTATATCTGCCTATGGGGGACATTAAACTGCCTATATCTGCCTATGGGGGACATTAAACTGCCTATGTAATTTTATTGGTATCTGTTTTTATTTTTAAAATTCACCAGTAGCCGCTGCGTTTTCCACCCTAGGCTTATACCCGAGTCAATACTCTTTCACGGTTTTTGTGGCAAAAGTAGGTGCCTCGGCTTATACTCGGGTCGGCTTATACTCAAGTATATACGGTATAAAAAACATTTTTAGGCACATGTCACTTATTTTGTTGTGGGATGCAGATTTAAATCCACAACAAAAGCATTACACACCATAGTACAGTGTCGGCTACGCGACTTACATTGCATGGCAGAACATGTGTCGCTATATGCAATGTTACACCCTGACAACCACATACATCTGCAATGACAGCAAGTAATTTTTTTTACCTTGTATTCCATTTGGATAACTACATGCAATATTAGTAAGTTGATTTGGATTTATAAGTCTCCATTGTCCTGTTCAAATTTAAGACAATAAACAGATTGTGAAAAAAATTTATTTTAAAATGTTTTCTTTGTAAGAAAAAAGCAGCCATTGGAAAAGTCCCAAGTCACGCAAACAGTATTCTACAAACGTCATCCATTATCAGTAAAATGTTACAGCAGTTATATGACCATAGCACCTGCTGCTTCATCATGCAATGTGAGATTCAAGGAAGTAAAACAGTTTTTGTATTAATAATATAAAGAAATAAATACTTTTAAGATCATTCTATCTTCCAGGGAACAGCTCATCATTCAAATGTAAGGTATGATGACTGCATGGCTAGAATTTAGTGGTTAAAACATTCTCTCTAAATGTCTCGTTTAATGACATATATGAAAGGGTCCACTTATAGCAGCAAGCTTCATAAGAGGTTCTCCTAAAACATCCTTTTGTATTGGTGATAAGAATAAGAAATAATATAGCTTAGACATCAAACTACATGAATTACAATGTGGACGCCTGGTAGTAATGCCTACGGATGCCAGTGAAATCTAACACCATGTGAATACCACACAGATTTACCTCAGTCTGGTGCTGCTTAGAGTGTACTAGTTACCTATAAGCTATAAAGGCGGTCATTTTGTTAAAGCCTATGTAGCATATGAGTGCTACAACTAGCACTGCCATTTATGCCCAGAGCCAGCTCTACTATTAAGGCATTTTAGGCAACTGCCTCAGGTTCAAACCTTAAGGGTGTGCAAAAATCCAACTTCCCTTTTAAAAGTCTTTGATGCATAAATCCAACAAAGATATTGATGCTAAGGATCTCTGCAGTAAACTTCAAGCAGTAGCTCAAAGACTTTCAAACTCTATGTTACCACAAGATTTACTACTCTTTCTAGTAGAACAAAAATTGGTCGATTGTGTACCTAAACTTTTTGTTGCACTAAGAATACGGCTAACACTCAGTGGCAAGTGGCAATCATAGTTTTTCTAAGCCGAAAATGTTTTAAAATTTACTTGTACTCAAAAAGGTCTCATAGACTTGGCAACAGCTTCAATTGAGCATGGCTAAGCTTGGACACTGGATTTGAAGGAACAAGGGGAAAATTTTGCATGGAATTTTTTATAATTTCAATTCCAAAAAAATAATTTGTAAAGGATGGGGCACACTATTAAACTTGGCCTAGAGCATAAAATAATCTGGTGCTCACTCTTTGTACTACCTAGGAACAGGAAACGTTTCATGATTACTAATGCTTTCAACAAAATGGCTGCCCAGTAGTGCATACATGTCAGATATCCTATAAAGAAAGAATGATTGAATGAATAAAGTGACATAATGAGCAATAACAATTCCACCCTGGGAAACTATTTGCATTATTCTCCATAATATGGGCCACATTGAGAACTACATAAGTGCATGCCTTTTGTATATTACATATTGCAATTAATAAACAGTGTTTGTTAACTGGTAGCCCTTAATTAAATTATAAGGAATGTTCAGGTAAAAATAAAAAAAATACAAACTCCAGTATTTTACTCTTTCCTTGGCTGCAAATAAAGTATACGACATAAATTTCAAGTAAATCTATATGCTTATTGTAAGCAAGAAACAGCAAACAAGATCGTGTGTGCTTTATTACTAGCCACTGATAAATTTCTCCATGTTTTTAGACAGCTGCTGATCAAGTGAAATCTTATTTTTTCATTGTGACGTTTCCCTGATCAAAATCTGGCTGTTTGAAAGTAGAAATAAATAACTAAAAGCCATTTTGACATATGGTAAACTATGGACATAAAAATAAGACTATAGTAAAAAGAAAGGTCAATATGTTAAGTAAACATTTTCTTTCTCCATATAGAAATGAAATGTATAAGCCCTAGTACTGTACGGTTGGTACAAGTTAAAGGCATGCATCTCAGCCAGCAACAACAGTGTAGCAATTAATTGTGATATATTCATTTTAAAGAAACAGCTGTTGATGTGGCTTTGCACTATCTTTACAGTATTTTTCAGAATTTTTAGTGTATATTTTTACATTTTCCTGAGAAAAAGTCAAATCATTGATGAAAATGTTCTGTTGGGAAATTCCAATAAAATAAGGCAGTTTACGAGATTGTCAGTTTGTGTATTTCAGTATGCAGAGTGAGGACTTAATGTGTAAATGCTCCCTATGACAGGCAATTGTGCAGTCACTTGTTTACCCTTTGCTGCAGTAGGTAGGTCTTATCAGAATAATTAAGACAACAAAAAACAATTGCCATTTCAAGGGTTTAGGACACTCTAAAGCAGCATATTGCATGTTCCAGGAGATCTCTTGCTGAAGAAATACTTGTACAGTTGTAGAACTGTATTCCCAGTCTCGCTTTGTATTGGCCACACCATACCAAGAAGACCTAGGTAACTAAAGAGAAGTTACTGTGATAGTGTTGGCTTCAGATCCAAAAAATACCTGACCCTCTGTAGCTGTTTCTTCATTGAAGGAGTCCAAGCTCTAAAGAGAGCTATGGCAATATTGTGCTTTTATTAATCCAAATGAAGTCAACCGAATCACTAAGTTCTTTAATATTATTTATTTTTTTCTCTTGTCCATTTGATCATAGTTTCTGGTGAGCGGTATAAGAATATTAATTTGGCATACAAATCTTCTTCCAGTTCTAATTCTCCAGTCTCTCTTACTAGGAAAATGTCTGTGCACAATTTTAGGATACGGTCCACATTTGGTAGTTCCTCAAACATGATGGAGTGCGATATTCCGCTGAAGAATTCTCGTACAAATTTTCCTATGACGAGTACCACAGAAGCATACAATCCCATAATTCTGAAAATAATAAATGTAAGTCATGTTATACATTTTAAAAGACTTTGCTACTAGGAAGCACCATATTCAGTAGTCAATAAACATCTAACAAATATAAGTTATTTACTGCATATGGCTTAAGAAGGGTTGTCCATAAAAAAAAAATATTACATGGCATTGAGGCCAGGGTGAGGCAAAAAGCATAAACCTGATAGTTACCCAACTACCGCCCATTTTTGCTCCATTCACTTACAAAGAAACTCAAGTCTTTCCAGCGTATAAGAACCCAGAACTCAAGAGGAGCGGAACGCTAGGATCTCTGTAGTGGCAGTGGCGCTGGACATCTAAGTAAGTATCAGAATTTTTCTGCCCACTCTGGCCCCAAAGCCGTTTAACTTTTTTAAGTTGGCAACTCCTTTACCCATATCTCTGCCACAGGTATATAATATTCATCTCTGCAGGGAGGCACTTCAGTAGCCAAAGACATTTGAGATACATTCTTGCTACAGGTGACTCTGTCATCTTGGTCTTATTCTAAAACTAAACTGACATCACAGCTCAAAATATGATCCAGCCTAAAATAAATCTTATTTAAATGGGAGCTGCATATATGTACAGATCTTACTTCTGCCAGCAAGAAGAGAGAGATAGCAAAATAGGACATTGTGGGGAAATGCTGACAAAATGCAGATACAGGAGGGGGGTCTATAATCTTTTTCCTATCCGTGGATAACTTTAGATGACCCCAGAAGTAAGGCTTACATGGGCATTTTTATGTTATCAACCCTCTTATCAGATACATGGACTTTTGTTTAGGTTGTCAACCCTCTTATCATGAAGGATACTTTCTCATTGTCACCTATGTGGGGTTTTTTTGTAAGGAAGTGAGAAGATGAGCATCTGCTCACCTAATCATCCATCTGCAGCTAATCAGGACCGCCAATAGGGTAGCATTAGGGGTACTGCCATTCAGGACCCCGGCCGAAATGTAAACTAGGCTTGAGCCCTCTTATTTTAACAAATCCTAACTAAGCATCGGGACCGATACTTACAGGTGGCCCACAATGCTGATTTGCTACAGACGGTCCACAGCATAAATTAAATCGGCAGCATCGCTGGCTACCTGTGGGGCTCGATCCTGTATGAGGAAGAGCTTGGTATGTCCTAGGGAGGGCACGGAAATGGCCTGATAAAAGGAAGGGCCAACATGGCCCAGTAAGAAGAAGGACCCTGCAGTGGCCCAGACAGAGGTAGCACCCATTGTGGCACAGTACGAAGGTGGCCTTTGCGGGGCCCGGTAAAAGGAAGGACCTGACATAGCCGAGCAATAGGATGTATTGTTTACTCTACTGAAGGACAAACCTGCCTAACCTAGCTACCTACCTAGGTATTAATTGTGGCCAAAGGAAACGCATAAAAAGGATCACTTGAATGACAATATACTGTAATACATAAATACATTGTACTAGCGATCACTTGTACAAATACCCAGGTGAGACTGAAAAAAAAGGATTTAATTTTTTTTTTAAATATTACTGCTAGAAAAAATTTCGCCTCATTTCTGCAATAAAATTGGAATTAAAAGTGTAAAAAAATCTCAAGTACCCTGAAATGGAAAATAATACAAATAAAAAAAAAAAAAAACAGCTAGCGCTGTAAAAACCTAGCCCTGACACAAATCAGCTTAAGGAAAAAGATTATTGGTCTAAGACAATGAAGCCGCAAAGCAAAAAGGAAAAAGAAACTGATATGTTTTTTGTTTTTTGTTTTTTTACTTGAAAAACACACTAAACAGTATATAAAAAAAGATAGTCACAGTTAATATGAATATCACAGTTAATTCCCCCTAAAAACTAAACCCAATAAACTATTGCTCATTAAAAGAGCAATAAAAAAATATATGGATTGTATAGAGAGAAATTTATACATTGTAAAAAAAGATAGGTCCCTTCTTTCCCTCTATGATGACACCCCTCCGAGTAATTTTTCAGCGGGGAAATTTACTTTTTTTTTATGGGACAATTCTTTGACCGGTCTTTATACACATTGTACCAGAAATAAAGAAATAGGCCACAAAAAGGACACCCGGACATTGAAGAGTGAAAAACAGTATACTGCATGTATGTAAAAGGTGCTACTAACCACCAATCACACATGTATTTTCACAATCATGTAAAGCAGTACGACAGAAGTACTGCATATACTGTGAAAGGTCTATAGACCCCAATCACTGTTTTTAGCTCCAAATTTTACATGTAAGAGCAGTACATAATGTAGTACTGAACGACTGTAGAAAGGTCTATCCCCACCAATCACTCATGTACTTCACTAATACAATGTTTTTCCCAAAAAAAATTTTCATGAAATTAGCGGATCAGGTCTGGGACATTGTTTGTTGAACCCCTACTCAACATACAATGTCACATAATACATTGCATTTAAAATTTGTACCCCTAGTAGTGTTGAGCGTTTGCGTTGGCTATCGAGATCGATGATGTGATATCGGCCGCTATCATAAGGTTTTTTCGATATGAGCATCGATTATCGCGATGACCATTAAAGTCTATGGGGGAGAGCAACACCTCATTATTACACCCAAAAAAGGCGGGAGAAGCGAAATTTTAACATCCAAACTCAAATGGATACGTGCTACTCTTAGGCAACACATTTAGTTAAAAAAGTCCAAAAAAAAAGTCCAGACCATTTACTATCCGTTTTTTGTACCACACCCCGACCTTAAACCTGCATCCCCCACAATTAAAAAGTCCAAAAGGGAAAGTAGATTTGAACCTCATGTTACTTGAACTGGACATTGAAATCCCTGCCCTGGAACGCCATGACCCCCAAAAACCTGCATGCCCCCCACATTTAAAAAGTGCCGAAAAAAAGGAGTCTTTCACCACCTTTTTTAGTTGAACGGGACATTGACTATACTGCCCCCGGGGCCACAGCATGAGCCCCAAACCTGAAAAGACCCCCACTTTTTAAAAATCCGGAAAAAGGGTCTTTCAACCACCATTTTATTTTAGACTTTGACTACCTGCCGGGGCACAGCATGACCCCCAAACCTGCATGACCCCCCCTTTTAAAAAAGTCCCGGAAAAAGGAGTTTTTCAACCACCTTTTTAGTTTCAGGGACATTGACTTCCCGCCTGGGCCACTATGACCCCCAAACCCTGAAACCCCCACATTTAAAAATGCTGAAAAAGGATTTTTAACCCCTTTTTAGTTAAACTGGACTTTGACTATACCTTCCGGGCCACAGCATAGCCCAAAAACCTGCAGACCCCCACATTTAAAAAGTGCCGGAAAAAGGGGTCTTTCAACCACCTTTTTAGTTTCCTGGACATTGCTATACCTTCCGGGCCACACATGAGCCCCAAACCGGGCATGACCCCCACTTTTAAAAAGTCCCCGGAAAAAGGGATCTTTAACCACCTTTTTAGTTAAACGGACTTTGACATACCGTCCGGGGGCCACGCATGCCCCGGGGCCGGGGTTTACAGTGGGTGCGGTGAAAGCCCAGCGGCCCGTCATCTTTTTAAACGCAGGTTAAAACCCCTGATGACGCAAAACGAAAACTGCGGCTGAAGCAAGTGGGGAAGCGGAAGTTGAGAACCCCAGCCTTCCTCTGTACACGTCAATACCTGGAAGCGCTTGCCCCCTCCATGATGGGCCCAATTGAGCTTCACTTGGAAATATGGTGGTTAACGCCCCTGTTACACCCAGTCCCCTTTATCTTGGCTTTTCTTTTTCTCATTTTACCAAACGTGCTGGAGGAAATGGTCTCTTTATTGTTCTCGGTCCGTGCTCCATACCCATGTCCTCTAAAATTAACCTAATCTGGTCAATTTTTCCTGAAACCTCCCTTGTAAAATTTCAGGGGAATTTTTTTTAACACTTTTTGTACATGCAAGTTTTTTAGTACTTTAATTCTAGAAAACCATTTTTAAAATGGAGGGAATCCCCCCATGTCTTTGTTTCTCTTTTTTTTCATTGTTATTAAATGGTTGTCTCAATACGGGGTTTTGTAGCTATTTAAAGACTTGCAAAAACAATCATTTTGCAAATTTTCCCATTAACATGTCCTCCTTTCGTTTCGACAGCCCCCATCCCCTTTGGCCCACTCTTGAAAATTTTTGGGGAAGTACAAAGCCCTGTTAGAAACTTTTTTTAGAATAGGACCTGAGTTACGCGTCACAAAAAATGCCCCCAAAAAATTCAAAGCATCCCCTTGAGCCATTTTGGGCTTTTGTGAAGAACAAAGTCTGTTAGAAACAACATTTTTTGAATAGGACCTGTAGTAAGTGCATGTCACGCAAAGCCCCAAAAATTCAAAGCGACCCTTGAGCCACTTGGTCAATTGTGAGAACACAGTCTTTTTAGAAACCCACATTTTTTTATAATAGGACCGTAGTATTCTGCATTTCAAAGCAGCATGACCAAAAAAAAAATTTATAAAAAGGGATTCCAGCCACTTTAAAAAAATTGTGGGGGAAAAATGCCACTTAGAAGCCACATTTTGTTACAAAGGACCATGATTTTTGCGTATCTCCGCTCATGCCCCCAAAAAATTAAAAATATGCCCTTCCAGCCACTATTAAAAATTGTGGGGGAGAAATGCCACTTAGAAGCCCCCATTTTGTTCAAAGGACCATAATTATAGCTGTATCTCACAGCAACATGACCCAAAAATTATAAATATAAATTTCTCAGCCCTAAAAAAATTTGGGGGAAAAATGCCATTAGAATCACATTTCTTTTTCCAAGGACCATGATTTTTGGCTGTATCTCACAGCAAATGACTCAAAACCTTAAAATCGAAAACTTTTTAAAAAAGTGAGTAAAGGGAATACGGTGTTTCATGAATTTGCTGTCTTTTACGTCTCTCACAGAAAAAACCAGAAAAATGAACTGTTGGGAAAAGAATTAAAAATTGCAGTAAGAAATGATTTTTTTAAAAAAAAAGTTTTCAAGGGCCTTTTCGTTTAAAAAGGAATGTGAAGTGACGGGGCAACAAACGGTGACCCGAAATTGGGGCCCAACCACAGGATCCATGTGTTCACCTTGATAAAGTCAAACGATCCAATTATCTGGGGAAAACCCCGTGCTTTGTCTGAAATGACCCCTCCAGCTGTGCTGAAGGCCGCTCGTAGCCCCTGGTGCGGGGCCAGGAAAACACCCATGGCGTGACGGCCAGCTGGGGCCTTCGTCCATTTGGAACCCAAAAGTCTTTTGGGCTGGAACACATGCAAAAACTTTGGGTGTTGAACCAGATGTCGTGCACCGATCTTAAGCTATCTCTGTGTTTTGGGTTTGTGCCCGCTTTGCTGCGTTGGGGGGTGGTAAAAAAATTCCCAGAGGTCACCCATTAGGCTTCTCCACCTTGCCTGTGCTCCCGCTACGCCTATTGGCATCTACTGCGTCCCGTCGCTGATGTTTTTCCACCATAATTTGGGAACGTAAAGCAGACCAACAATGTCTCCAGTTGATAAATTCAGCAAGGTCTCCATTTCCTGCTTTTACTCTCATTTGGGTGGGGGGAAGGGAAGTGCGTTTTTTTGTTTTGTACCGGGGACCCAGAGGGGGCCACCCGTAACTTTGTTCTTTTGATGGCCTTAAGCGGGGATCATGTTGGGGGAAATGGAGCATCCAAGCCTATGGAGAGATGGAGCCTTGATTTCCCAAGCCTGGGTCGGGGGGCACTAGAAAACTGATCTTCCTCATCTTCCCCTCCCCCCAAAATTCGCCCAACCCTCTTCCAAAGGGAGGGCTCGGAACTCGGTCTTTGATACTCCCCTCCTCCTCCTCCGCTGCCTCCGGCACAGCTTCAAACAGCCTGATTCCCGAGAGAGAAACCCTGAGAGCGATGCGCCACCTTGCAACAGCTCGGGACCCCGAACCCATGCCTAATGAAGACCGAGAAATTGTGAACTGTCGGGCCTTGGTTTTGAGGAGAGAAAGGCTCCGTGGCCGCATCTGGCCCCGTCCCTCCCCCCGTCCTGGCGGCCGTTTTTCAAGTGTCCAACGATCGTTTCAGACTAAGATCACCACAATGCTCATGCTGAAAAGGGCATTGCCCGCCTGACCATTTTGGGGGCTCTTCAAAACTGGCAAGGGATGTGCAGAGCTCTTTCACCTGCCCCCACTCTCGGGGGGGTTTTAACACCCCGAGGTCCTACCGCGTTTCAGGCCATGTGTCACTGTATGCGAATGGGATTGCGTGCTCCACAATCGCTGGAGATGTGGAGGGTGGAATTCCAGCGGGTTTTCCACGCAACAATTTAGCGGTTGACGGGGAGGCCGAGCTGACCTGCAACGCAGCCAGGCGGGGGAAGCAGGGTGCGAACGGCGGGAAATGCGAACTCAGACCTCGGCCCCCTTCACAGGGAGTCCAGACCCGGGGACCCCTTTTGAAAATTTCTGGGCGAAAGGGTTTATGACATTGCCAGGAAGGGGTGTGCTCCCCCTACCCATCTTAAGGGGGCCACGATTTCGCCCCTTAACGACACCACCTTCCTGGCACAAGGTCTTGTCACCCCCCACGTCGGTCCCCGTTGCTTAAGCCGTCCAAGCCCTGGCCCGTGTTGGGCGGGCCCAAGGCAATTAATTTTTAACACGGCCTGGGTTTTGGGCCGTATGCCACAGAGGACCCTTGGGGGAAAAAGCCCTGCACCATCCCTGCGGGTTTTTTAGAGCTGCGCTGAGCCCGAGAGCCACCGTCACCCCCCAAACTCCCCCCAGCTCACCCCTGAGCGTCACAGAGATATAGCGCCTTGGGCCCTGCTTTCTAGGGCCCTGTGTCGTGGGGAATTTCTTTTCCCGGACACAGATGCAGACAACGAAATTGAAATTTTAGATGAACGTGGCTGGGCCCGGGGAGGGGCGGCTTTTTGGCAAAAAAATGCCTGGGCGGCATCTGGTATTGGGGGGAAGCAGGGGCCCTGCGTGGGGAACCCATCTGTGTCCACCCAAAGGAAAGGCAACATTTTCCAAGGCCAAAGCCTCCAATGCCGACATTCAGGGGTTTTTTTCTTTGGGATGGTTTGGGTTTTAAAATGTTTCTTCTGCCCCCAAACCCCGGAAGACAGAAGGTGGCTGCTAGATGGCCGCTGTACGGCGTGCAGGTCGTCAAATGGGGGAAGGGGGAAGGGAGGAGGTCTCTGGTGGGCTTGGGGACTGGGGGGATGGTGGAGGCTGAAGCGGAGGTATCCCTACATGACCTGAGAGACATGGGCAGTGAGGGAACCTTGGGGGTGGGGAGAGGGGGAGGCGGGGACAAGGGGATGACAGTTTGGAGGCCCGGGGGTCGGCGGCCTTTTTTTGGGCCAGTGTTTTCCCCCCATTTCAACTCATGCATTCGTGCATGTGACAGACATGTTGGGGTGGTTAACCACTTAAGGTTCTTGCCCTACTTAGCTTTTACGGCAAAGGCGGGAATACATCCTGGGGAAACAGAGGGGTTTTCTCAAAGAAGGCCCGCTTGGAGGGCCCCGGACCTTTTTGACGGGGATAAGGAAAAAAGGGGGGTTTTTCCGACCGGCGGCCCGGGAAACAATTTTGCGGACTTTTGCGACCGCCCTCTTTTCCCCTTTTTTTGGCGGGGCCCTATTGACACTACCCATCGTCTTCCCCCTCGCCACGATTAAGCCTCGCAAGCAAATTCTGCGGGAAAAAAAACCCGGATGGATCCCCAAGTCGTCATCACACTCTCAACACAGGTGATTGGTGTCCCGACTTTCTGCATCCCAAAACGGGCTACAAAAGGGGCACTGCAAGGGGTTGCCGACCCCCGGGATTTTTTGCCGATTGACCGGCTTCCTTCACCCCCTCTGATGGCTCATAACTGGGCGTCAGAGCAGCTAAATCATCCCTTGATCTTTAAAATGCCTTCGACCCCAACCGCTTTTTGGGCACAAAAAAGGGGCTTCAGACAATGGATTTTCCACAGTGGTGGGTACACGATTGACATTTGGCTGCTTCATGTTGGACGGGTGCTGATGATGCTGATGACGAATTTTTTGGGGCCCTGACTGCAGGCGAGGAGGAAGACTGCTAGAGCAGGTTCATTAACCCTGAAGGGCAGATTGGCGCGATGTTCGTTTTCTTTTCAAAAGGCCCCGACCCAGCGATGACAGGCCTGACGGTCCTGCAAAATGACGATCCCGGCATGCGTGTTGTCGCCAGCACTGGAAAAAGCACCTTCTCTCGAAACCCCACCTCCTGTGCTACCCCCCTCTTTGCCGCTTACCACCTGCATTCGTCCATTTCAGAAATAAAAATTTGGAAGGTTGGGAAAAGTTTTGGGAAATCTCTTATTAAAAGATGGCAAAACACAGCTTTCTCAAAACCCTTAAAACAAAACAAAATTGCGGATTCAAATTTAACTGCAAGGTTTACAACAAATCTGGACTGGGGAAAAGTCCAAAAAACAGTATCTGTTTTTTTGGTATAATAAACGTATTTTTTGCACCTTTCAATTCACCTGTGGTGAAAATTGAATTTCGTTTTTAAATTTTGTAGATGCGGGGTCAATGAACAGTGCTGGTCGCAAAAGTCAAAAAACACGTAACTTTATTTTTTATATAATAAACGGTATTTTTTTTTCACCTTTCAATTCACCTGTGGTGAATTAGAATGCTGTTTTAAGATTTACGTAGAGCTGCCAATGAACAGTGCTGGGTTCGCAAAAGTCAAAAAACACAACTGTTAGTTTTTATATAATAAACGGTATTTTTTTTACCTTTTAATTTACCTGTGGTGAATATAGAATTGCTGTTTTAAGATTTATGTAGAGCTGGGTCCCAAAGAACAGTGCTGGGGGGCAAAGTAAAAAAAACACGTTACTTTTTTGTTTTGATATAATAAACGGTATTTTTTGCACCTTTCAATTCACCTGTGGTGATATAGATTGCTGTTTTTTTAAAATTTACTAGTGATGCTCAATGAACTGCTGGGTGCGCAAAAGTCCCAAAAAAAAAAGTTAACTGTGGTTTTTTGTACATACCGGGTTTTTTTGGGAACAAACAAACCCGTTGACTACGATTTCTGGTTTTGTAAATTTTAAAAAGGTGGATATATCAACAGTCACAGGGGTAAAGGGTTAAAAAATTTAACACCCATCTGAATGTTTTTCTGATAATAAGGTGGGAAATTTTTTCAGCTAACAAAGAGACCTCAGTTACTAGAAACTATGTTTTTCCAAAATAAGTTCAGCTGCCCAATTCCAGGAAATATTTCAATAGCAAACTGTTATAATAAAAAAATTCCACTACAATGCTAACTAAATCTTGGTGAACTTTATTCCCGTTTCTTTATAGATAGGCTTGTCTGTGTTCGCCCGCGGGCCCCCTCCCCCCCCTCCCCCGGGCCGGAATTTACGCGGGAATGCTGCTTTTAAAATTTTCTAGCTAATACATAAAAACTTCAATCTCTAATTAAATAAATTGGGAAAGGGTCACAGCTAATATTAAATTTCCTGTGCAGAATAACTAATTTTCGCTGAGTGTTTGGGCCCAGGCAGAGCGCAGGGCCTACCCTATGAACGCTGAAGGGCATGAGCGAAAACAGGAAACCTGTTTTTAAAAGGGTCATGTGATTTTTTTAGCCCTCGCAACCATACACATCCCAGTCATGAGTCGCCCCAAAATCTCACCCTGCTCTACTGTAATCTCTTTTCTGGCCCGGCAAAATTTGGAAGCGCCGAAAAAGGGGCGATCTTAATGATGAGCACAGATTTTTTAAAACCTTAATTTTCGCATGATCTGGAAAAAGATCACCCAAAAAAATTCCCATTTAACTTTGTCGATAAAAATCGCTCAACACTAATCCTGACGCCATTGTGACTTGAGGGACCACTGTATATACCTATTTTGTACATGTAAATTTTGTTTGCATCTGAAAAAGCTTACCCGTAACCAGCTAAAAATCCAAGGCTTGGAGGGCTAACTTTATCGCTGAATACAAATAGTTCCAAGCCAACGTTCTTCGAAGAAAACTTCTTAACTTGATTAAGAACCCACCACTCTTGAGCAAAATCACCTGTACCATTTCTTTTAAGAGTGACTGTAATGTTTGCAAATTCTTGGTCTGTTGAACAGAAGAAATATAAGGATGAAAAAAACATCTTGTTTCCATATGATTCACTCTAGAGGTTTCTAACCCTAAATGCGCTTTTTACTGAAGACAATACTTACTCTGGAGAAGCTGCAGTATGGGCTTTGCAGTAGAATCACTTGGTGCCTTTCACTACCCGGATAGATAGTTCAACTTCTAGTAAAACAAGGAACAAAAAGAAATAGTATAAAACTCCCCCTAAAACTCAACGCTCGCTGAAAATATAACCCATTCGGGTTATCATACACCGAGCATATTACATGAATAATAATACTTTAAGAAATTGTATGCTTTAATACAAGAGATTTTTTTTTGTGTGGGGCTTTTCTAATAGTGATTTAATAACTCCTTTTTGAATCTCATGATTTGTAATGTGAAAAAGACCACAAAATAAAATGGCATCAAAAAAAGTCTACGGGAAAAAAATGTCCAATTACTCCTAATTATAATATACCTCCACTCATGTATGCTGGGCTTCCCCAAAAAAATGTGATGGAATAAAGAAACAAACCAACAGTGAGAATCACGCCACAAAAAGACACAATGGGCGACATGTATGAACGGGATTCGCCCGTTTTTGAACTGCCCCCCCCTTTATTTGATTTGTCAAAACCCTCCCTATTTTTTATGGGGCACGTCGCTCCTATTTGATTGGTGGTTTCTGCCGACAATGAAAGACTTTCGAATTTGAATTACGTATTCCCGGCAACTTACAATAAACGCAATTTTTGATGTAGCAGCGTGAACGGCGACAAAAGCGTTTTTTCGGGATTTGATTGATAATTTTATAGAAGGTTTTAGCTCTTTTTTAGATAATTTTTACACCTAATAAAAAGATTTTTTAATCTTTACTCCATGCCGCACGAAGCTGAGAGCCGAGATTTAAATTGCCCGATCTCTCCATTGACTACAATGGGACAAAGTAGCTCCACTGTGATTGGCCGGATAGCCATGCCCCGTCAGCTCAACCAATCAGCTCTTTTCTGCCTTTTTTACTGTATTTTGAACTGTCCCACCTTTGCATTTGATTGGTCAATACTCCTCCATAGGTTATAATGGGTCATTGTCGCTCCTATTCTGATTGGCTGGTTTCTGCCGACCAATGAGAAGAGCTTACAGAATTTGAATTACTGTATTTCCCGGCAATTTTCTATATCCAAATTCCTGATGTTGCGCCGTTCTTGATTTTCTGTTAGTGATTTTATTTATGTATTTTTTTTAAGAAGGTTTGAGCTTTTTTTCAGATAATGTTTTACACGTAATAAAAAAGTTTTTTTGATTCATACTCCATGCCTCACGGAACTTTTTCGCTTTTAGACAGCTTTGATTTTTCACTTCATCCATTAATTTGAAAGACAACTCTTTTTGATCTCACTAACATGTTTAATGATTTCTCGCTGTTTTCCAGCCTGTCTCGAATCGGAATACATGTTAGGCGCTAGTCCCGCACTGCACTAAGTCCCGCACTGCACCTCACACACTGGCGAGGCGCAGGGAACTTTTCACCGCATGTATGAGCGCACCTCGTTCGGCGGCGAATCTTAGGCGCAGTCCTGCACTGCACCTAAGGTCCCCACTGCGCCTCACACACTGGCGAGGCGCGGTGGACTTTTCACCGCATGTATGATCGCACCTCCTTGGGCGGCGAATCTTAGGCGCAGTCCCGCACTGCGCCTAAGTCCCGCACTGCGCCTCACACACTGGCGAGGCGCGGTGGACTTTACACCGCATGTATGAGCGCACCTCGGGCACCGACATACATGAGGTGCAGCTTTCGCTTGAAACCGGGCGAAAACGTGCGCTCCGACGAGGCGAGATTCATACATGTCGCCCAATGTGTAAGAACATTTTAGAATTCCCTACTGACCTACAGCAAACACCTGACTGCAAATTTTTTTTTAAGAAAAAAAAATAAAACAGTACAAAAGACATAGCATATTTTTTAAAAAAAACACCATGCATGAAATTTCCTTTAATTGGACAAAACATATTTCAACCCCTTAACAGACCAAAACATACAATTTAACAATGGCAGCATTAAGGAGGTATAGCATGAGCTCATAAGATTGGTGTACTCTATATCTAATAAGTCCAAGCTGTATATGACAGCTGACACTCACGGCCAGCATCTCGGATCAAAGATAACTCCAATCCTAGTCATTAAACAATTTAGATGTCATGGTCAGTGCTACAAAGTGGTGCAGCAGCCCATTTCGATACCCGATCATTCCCCAGAAGGTAATAGTGGGGTGCGATTTACTTGTCAAGGCAACTGGGGGCCTAATGAAGGCCTCAAAGCCAGCAGTCTTACAGGAGTTTATTAAAATGACTTTGCATAAAGTAGTATCGATGAAGTAATCTCATTCATGTTCAAATCTCCTAAAAAATTACCCAGTGCCAGTATTGCATAATTTTGGTCAGCCGTCTTCCAGAAACAAAAAATAAAATAAAAAGTTACAAAAGTTCATTTTTCCCAAATAACCCTACAAAAACAGTCCATAGTTCCAAGAATGGAAAAACAAAAAAAAGTTATTGGTCTTAGGAAAGGGTTAGGCAAATCAATAAAAATAAATAAATATTGAAAACTATATAAATTAGAATTCATTGGCATCATACTGATCCACACAATAAAGATTACAGCTAGATAATGCATTGGAACCCCACAATTTTGGGAAAAATAAGTAAAAAATATTTTTTTTTCCCCTCAAAACTTATATTTGCTTAAATTGTAAACCCCTAAAAAATAAAAGTTTTGCAAAAAAACATATAGCTATGTCAACAAAAAAATAAAAAAGTAATTGATCTTGGATGTCAAAGAAAACAAACAAAACACAAACAGGAATGTCAATCGTGGTTAAAGGGGCTTTACCACGAAGGCATTTCATGCATGGTTTGTCATGCTTCAGCTTTCAGTGTTTTTTAAAAGGGGGCATGTATGAATTTGTTTCAAATGCTTTTATGTGACCCCGCAGGGGTGAACACCTGCCCTTTCCCCACATTTTTCTCACTTTATAAAAAAAGGTCTGTTTAGTAAATGCTGTGAGTAGTTGCATTTGCTTTTCCAAAGGTCTTAGGGTTTAAAACCCCGCAGAAAACAAATGGATTTTTTTCCCCCCAAAGCACAAGCTATTGGGTTTCTTTTTTCTTTTTATTTATTTGCAAAATGTTTGCAATTACTAAGGGGGTACAAGGGGCAGGGGCAGAATGACAGAATCTTGGGGTTTAACCCTCGCTCAATGTGAGTGTGTGTGATTACTAAGCAGGAATAGACTGACAGTTCGTCTGAGAGGAGAGGTGTTTATCTGAACTATACCCGATGAGGGGCTCTCGTCCTGGTCATATCCCCTAAAAAAAGCTGAAAAAATGGTCACTAAGGAGCACTAAAACAAAAATGAGAAGATGAAAATGCTATTATTTCTTTGCAAATTCCCCCATCAATTTTACTTTGTGGGGGGAAAACCTTTTAAAAACAAAAAAAAAAAGGGGGGAAACTTTTTCCCCAAATTTTTCCAATTTTTTCCCAAAAAAAAATTTTTTTTTTTTTTGGGGGGTTTTTTTTTTTTTAAAAACCCCAAAAATTTTTTTTAAAAAAACCCCCCAAAAAATTTTTAAGGGGTTTTTGGGGGGGGAAAAAAAAAAAAAAAACCCCCTTTTTTTGGGGTTTTTAAAAAAGGTTTTCCCCCCGGGCCTTCCCCCCTTTAATTTTTTTTAAAATTTTTTTTTTTTTTTCCCTTTTTTTTTTTTTTTGGGGGAAAAATTTTTCCCCCGGGGGGTTTTTTTTTAAAAAAAAAGGTTTTTGTTTTGGTTTGGGGGCCCCCCCCCCCAAAAAACCCCCAAAAAAAAAAAAACCCCCCCCTTTTTTTTTCCCCGGGAAAAGGGGGGTTTCCTTTTTTTTTTTTTTGGAAATTTTTTAAAAAAAAAAACCCCAAACCCCCCCCCGGGAACCCCCCCTTTTGGAAACCCCCCCCCCCCCCCCCCCCCCCCCCAAAAACCCCCCCCCAAAAACCCCCCCCAACCCCCCTCCCGGCCCCCCCCCCCCCGGGAAAAACCCCCCCCCCTTCCCCCCCCAAAAGGGGCCCCCCCCCCCAAAAACCCCCGCCCCCCCCCCCTTTTTTTTAAATTTTAAAAATTTTTGGTTTAAAAAAAAAAATTTTTTTCCTTTTTTTTGGGGGTTTTATAAAAAAAACCCCCCCGGGGTTCCCTTTAAAAAGGCCGAAAAAAGTTACAATGGGGCGCTATGGAAAACCCATGCACCAGCCCCCACGGCACGGGTTTTCCGCCCGGTGGCTTTTCCACCCGCGGGCCGGATGCATAACATTCTGGACTCTCACTCTTCTGTCCAGCTTTCGGATGGAATCTGTGCAAGTCAACGTGAAGGGGGAGGGCTTTTCTCCGCTCATTGCAGAGAAAAGCCGTCCCCCCCCCCTGGCCCTGGGGAGACCCCAAAACAGGAAAAAAAATACCCGGGGGATAAACCCACCAGTATTTGTCCCTTTCCGTTGTGAAAACGCCCCCTTTAAAAACAAACAAGAATTTTTTAAGGGGAAAACTTATCCCCCCCCTTTAAAACGGGGGACCCAAAATTTTGGTACCCTTTCGTTAAAGAAAGAAAAACCCTCAGTTGTCACTGAAATAATTTTTTTAAAATTTTAAAATTTAAAAATACATTTAAAATTTTCTAAAAAATCAACCAAAAATTTAAACATTGCAACTGAATTCTGGAAAAAACCAAAAAATTTTAAAAAAAAAAACTAATGAAATTTGGCTTGGAAAAAAAATGTTGTTCCCCCTAAAAAGAAAAAAAATTTTATTTGCCCCTATGGACATTTTTAAACAAAGGTGGCCTTAGTTAGCTTCACAGGTGTCTTCAAACTCGTAATAGTTCAATTTACCTATTTAAAGGGTAAAAAGTAGTCACTGTGGTGTTTAGTATCATGGGATGTTTTTGTACTAAACATGGCCAAAGGAAGTAAGGAGAGGGGTGTCCGGGAAAGTTTTAGAGAAAAAAATTATAGAAAGACATTTTTAAAAGGTTTAAAGGTTTTTCCCCAAACAGTTTGATTTTCCGTTATTTAAAAAATTTGCACAATTTTTTCAAAATTTTTAAAGGCCCTTTTGGGACTGTAATAAACCTCCCTGGACATGGCTGCAAGAGAAAAATTGAGGGAAAAAACGTTGAGTTGGATAAATAAATGGAACCAAAAAAACCCCCGAAAAACCTTCCGAGAGATTTGAGGAAAACCCCAAAGGGCCCTAAGTACATCAGTTTTCAGATCAAAAAAATCTTCTTTGTCAAATTTGGCCCATAAATTAAATATCACAAGGGGGGAAAACCTTTAAATTGAAAAAAAAACAAAAAAAAAATGAGGCTGAAAGTTGAAATGCATAGATTATGCATAGATACAAAGATTTGGGGAGAATGTCTTTTGGACAGATGAGACAAAACTGGAGCTTTGTGGCAAGTCACATCAGTTCTTTGTTTCCGATACAAAAACAAAGCAAAACCAAAGAAAAAAAACATTAAAACCCATTGTGAAACTTGGAGGGATGCTCTGTTGTTTTTTTGGGGCCCCCGCTTTGTTTGCATTGACGGGGGCCCCCGGGTCAAAATCTGGCAGGGTAAAAATGAAATCCAAGACTATAAAGGACAGTCTGGGGGAAAAAAGTTTCCCCTGGGGGGGGGCCCAAAAGCTATTTTAACTTTTTAAAAATGGAAAAGAAAAGCTTTGGGTCTATTAAAAAGGGGGTTTAAAAGGATGGCCCTGACAAAAACCCTTTTGAATTTCTGGGGGAAAGAACAAAAACCCGAAATTTTGGGAGGGGTTTTCCCTTTCCCAAACCCCGGGGGAAACCTGGGGAAAGGTGAAGAAGTCCATTGGAGTTAATGTTTTTTGTTCCCCAATTATTCAATTCAGATTGGCCCAAAATTATTGCGGTTTTGGGTTTTTTTTAAACACTTTCTAAAAATTTTTAAAAACCCCTTTTAAAAATTTCTTTTTTTTTTATGTATATTTTAAAAGGGCTTGCATCACCCATTATTTCTTTTTTTCCCTTTGCCCCTTGTTTTTTTTGGAAGGGGGAAAATCTTGTCTTCTCCCCCAGTGTTTTCCCGGGCTTTAAACCCCAAAGATTTCATTTTTCTAAATTTGGGTTTAGGGAAAAGATTTTTTAATTAAACTGGTTACTAATGACGAAAACCGTGAACTTTATGAAATTTTAACACAATTTGAAATAGCTATAACCGGTCTGATTTCATGGTTACAAATATTTCTGACTTGCAGCCTTTACAGATGTTCACATGAAAAAAAAACCCCATCTAAAAATAAAAAACTCTCTGGGTTTTATTTTAAAAGGGGGAAACGGTTGCTCAATAGGGGGGGAAAAAAATTTTAGGTTGGTGGGGAAACTTTTTAACCCCAAATGAGTACGCCACAAAAATTTTTAAAATATATAAAACAAACTCAAGAGAAATTTTTTGGGGACTGCGCCCCAAAAACTTAGCAGATGAAAATTTTCTTTCTTCTCAGTGTACCTTAAAACATGACTAGGATATTAAAGCTAAGCCAGTTACTCATACACAAACAACTGTTTTTGGGTGTTTGCTCCCTTTCAGTGCAGAGAAGGGTTCTGGTTAGCAGGGTGAAGGACTTTTTATGTAACTCAAAAGGGGGGTTTGTTTCCCTTTAAATTTGGGGGAAAAGGTCAACATAAAGGTGTGTATCATTTTGGTAACTTTCGGGAATACCCTCCTTTTTTGGTTTTAAATTTTAAAACTTTTTTTGGGGGGCAATTTTTCACACAGTGTATTTGCGGGGGCGTAATTACCCCCCCGCCATTACCCCCTTTGTGCCCGGGGGGGGGCGGGAGGGGGGGAACTGAGCAGGGGGCCCGGCACTTCCCCGGGCCCCAAAACATTTGAATTGCCAGCGGGGGGTTTTCGCTGTTTGTAATTAAAAAGTAAATTTAAAGAGGGACAAATCCTTTGTTCTTTTTGAGAAACTGTGAATTACCCTTTAAGGGAAGGGGCCGTTTTTCGGCCGAAATTTGGGCGCACTTGGCGCTTTAATTTACGGCCAAAAAATTTTCCGGCCCTTTTTTAAAGCCGTGGGAAAAAGGTTTGGGGCGTAAACTTTTTCATTGGGTTTAAAACTCGCGGGGGGAAAAATTTTGCCCTTGCAATTATTTACGGCGGTACGCACCGGGGGGGTTTTTAATGATTGTTTTTGGGGCCAGGGGGGCGCTCCCCCGCCCCCCCTTTAATTCAACCCGTAACTGGGGGCCCAAAATTCCGTCCCGAAAAATTTAGGGTTGAATAAGCCGGGGGGCCCAATTTGTTTGGGTGCTTTCATAAGCACTTTTTTGGGGAAAAAAACTTTAATTGTGCCCCAAAATTAAACCCTCCCTTTTATTACCGCAACTTTTTCATTTTGTCTAAATTTTTCCCAAAAAGGTGTTTAAAAAGTAAGTTTTTTAAATTTATGGGGTTTAAAAGTCTTGGGATTCCCAAACCCCAAATTGATTACTAAATTTTTCCCAAATTGGGTTTAAATAAGTGAAAAAGCTTCGGGAAAATAAAGGCTTTAAAAAATTGGGTTTGTGCATTTTTTAAAATGCCCCAAAAACTGCGGGGGTGGATAGCACCCTTATAGTTGAAAACAAATTAAAAGTGCTGGGAACATTAAAAAAATTCCACAAAATCTTTTGGTCTATATTTGGATTAAAAAGAGTTTTCGGGAAAAAACTACTGAAATCGCTAAAATGTCTCATGTTTTTAAAATTAAAACCCCTAAATTTCGGGAAACAAACAGAGAATTCTACACATGTTTACCTAAATTTAAAAGTTATGCAAACAATTTTTGGCCCTTTTTATTCCCTCTGAATGACCCAAGAGAAAACAAGGGTAAAGGGTAATGTTCATGTTTTGAAGGCTCTGTATCATGGACATTCTACTTGGGGGGCCCAAAAGGCCAAAAAGGTTTTTTTGGGAATTTCCCTTCAAAATTCTGCGCCGGTTTGGACGTTTTTTCCCTTCCATACCCTTTCCCGGGAAACTAAAGGGGTGCTGACTGAAAAGAATTTATAATATTGACTGAAAGGGAATGATTGTTTTTCGTGTAGGGAAACGGGCCCACCCCCCTTTTTTAAACTAAAATTTTTCCCCTGTTTTAACTGTGTACTTAAAAGAGTTTTTTTTTCCCACCAAGACTTTTTTTACCTTTTAAGAGGGTGTGGATGAGTAAATGATTTTTTACGTCCCCAACATGGGGGGATTCCCCCTTAAAACGCTAAAACGGAAACCCGGGCCCTCCTTTTTTTCCTCCGCACTTGTACAACGATAAAATCTTTGAATGGAGCAGCAGCTGAACGTGCACTCTGCTGCTACACTCAAAATCGATATGCCTGATAAAGGTATCTAAGTACTGTACTCCATTCAAAGTCTACAGGACCATCAAAGTGGGAAAGCACAGTTGTTCAGTGGTTAGCACTGCTTCCTTCCTTAAAGGGGGTTGGGCTCACTTAAAATCTATTCATCATACCCTTTCCGGGTTTTTACAGTTTTTATTTTGAATTTTTGGCTGTACTCGTTTTTACTGTCCCGCATTTAGAAACTGTGGAACAACCCGGGCTGTAGCTATAAACAAGCAAGGTTTTGGGAGCCAAACAGGGGGATTTTAAAAGGTTGAGGGCGATGCAGCCCCTACTAGGGGGTTTTCTAGGAATAGGTTTGGGGGCATGTTAATGGACACATATTGCAAAATAACCTTTTTTTTTGCAAGTCTTTAACCTTTTAAAGCAATTTTAAAAGTTTGGGGGGGGAAAACCCCTTTAACACCGGGGCCAGGGTTCCAAAATTCCAAACCCAAAGGGAAAACATGTGCAGGGAGTTTGTATGTTCTCCCTGTGTTTGTGTGGGGTTTTCCCCTTTTTTTCTTTTTGTTTTCCCCAAAATTCGCCCAAATTAAAAAAACCGGCTTAGGGTAAAATTTTTGTTTAGACTGTGAGGTCTAATAGGGACAGAGACCAATGTGAATAATGACAATCCCTGTATAATTCTTTTGGGAATATAACAGCGTTATATAAGTGAATACAAACCAAATCAAATTTAAAAAAAGTAACTGAGACAGTGGGGGGGGACTAATAAACTTTTAAAACATCCCTATCATTTTTATAATTTTTGAAATAGTTATATTGGGGGCCCCTCCCCCCTTAAAATTTTTTCTTATTTTTAGGCCCCATTCACACAGCAAAATTTTGTTGCAGAATGCACAAGGATTTTGCATCAAAACTTGCATGAATTCAACTACAAAATCTGTATAAAAATTCCCCGCACCCCTTATACCCCAACAGGCGCAAATTTTTTTGAATGCAGAAAAAAAAAAGTGACATGTCAGTTACTGATGTGAATCCACAGCAGAAATCCCAAATTACCAATGTACTGGGCCTTTCGTTTTTTAAAGAATAATTTTTTCTAAAAAATTTTTTCACTTTCTTTTTCATTCAAAATTGCACTAAATACAAAAAATTTTAAAAATAAAAATTTTAATTTTTAAAAAATCTTTCTGTTATTTTTTTGTCATTGAACCTTTAAAACATCCCCTATAAGTTTGTCTGTAAAAAGGATTCATGAGTTGTTCTTTAGCATCGAGTTTTATTTTAACCCCACAAAAAGTTTTTGGGTTTTCTTTTGGGTTTTTTTTTGAAATTTTTAAAGAAAAAAAAAAACAATTTAAAAAGTCTTGTTTTTTTTTTTTTTAAAAAGAATTTTTAAAAGAGACCCTCTCTACCCTTTTGAATGCCATGTCCAAAAAGTTCTGTTTCAGTACTTTTAGCACAATTGCTATCTTAACAAGATGTTTTTAAAGGCCCAAAAATTTATAACAGGGGTTTGATCCCGGGAAATTTCCCAATACAATTTTTTTCGGGTCAATTTGAAAATTTGAATTTAAACAGTCCTCCTCACATGCTGTTTCAATTTTTTTGGGTTTTTTGAGACCAAAAAAAAAACAAACAAATTTCAAATTTTTTAAAAACTACCCTTTCCCCTTGTGAGACTTTAACTGGGTGCTCTCAACAGAAGTGGCCCCCTGACTTAGGTCCAAGAGTGTTTATCAGCAATTGCAAAGAGAAAACGAGGGAATTGGGAGGTCACAAAAGGCAAAGAAGGGGGGACCCTTTCCCCCGGGTACATCACCACTGGGATGTTTTAAATTTTTAAAAAAATGCCCTGCAGAACCCGGGGTGATGAAAAGCCAAAAATAACTCCAAACAATTTTTAAAGGGGGACAATAAAGCATCAAAAATCAGACTATTAATAATCCTTTTCTCAACGGGGCTAAAGTGCTAGATGACCCAAAAAACTGCACCCCGGGGGACAGCATTATCGTCTTGCAGTTCCAAAAAGAGCTTTTATGTGGTCGAAAGGGCCCGGGTTGTCCTTAGTGCTGTTCAGTGATGAAAGCTGATTCACTATGAGCAGAAACGATGGCTGCCAACGGTGCTGGAGACATCAAAGAAAGCGCTATGCATCAGCCACGTCAGGTACCTTTGAAGGTCAAATGACACACAGACCATAATGATGTAAATGGCTACAACTGACGGGAAGTGACACGTGGGTGCCTCTCACCTCCCTTAACTGTGTCTGGAGTTATGTGGCATTCGTCATTCTGTTCTGCAGGGCATTGTTTACAATGAAGCGGTCATCAGTATGTTATGGAGCCAAAGGACGTTCACTTCTTAGCCTTTCTGTGACTCTTCCAGTCTCTCTGTATCTCTGTTGCAATCTGCTGATGACTCTCTGTGACACTCTAAGCTCAGTGTCCACTTCCGTCTGAGTGCATCCTGCTTGAAGCCTTGCAATGACGAGGTACTATTGATCAGTTGTAATATGTTGTCTGTGAACAGCATGATGAGGAGGACTGTTTAAATCTCAATTCAAATTGATCCCCTAAATTTATTGGGCGATTAAGAGATTAAACACCTGTTGTGAATTTTGCCATTAACTTCTTGTTAGAGATCAGCAAGTTGAGCAAAAAGTACTGAAACATTGAACAGTTGCACATGTGCATTCTAAAGTTAAGAGATGGTCTCATTTTGTTTATTTAAAAAAATCGAGAAATCTTATGTTCATCCTGAAATTTCAAACAACTGCCAAATATCCCTGACTTTTTTTGAGTAGTCCTTATTGCATTTTGTATGGTCCTGATGGATTTCATTCAAGAAACTTCTTAAAGCATATTAGTCTTTTCAGATTTAAATCTGAATAGGTACAAAGTTCTGTGCTGATTGATTTTACACATTTTTCTATGTAGTTTGTTGAGACCTCAGTTATCTTAAATCCTACCCTGATAACATCACTACCGTGGATGAAGCCAGCAGCAAAGCCTCCCCCTTCACATGCATTGACCCATCATTACGTCAGAAATCCTGATGCAAGAATGTGAATATATTACAATATTTTTTCGAGTGGCCCGCTGGTTGGAAAATAAGACCGACCGGGCGAAAAAACCAGTGCAGTGGGGAATGCTCGCACGGCCTGTTTCTCAAATAGGCCCGTTGTGTCATGTTTTTCGCAGGTCTTATAACAGACGGTCTTGTCAAAAAACCCGCAAAACTGTCTGAAATTACCGGTCCGGAGAATAACCCGTGCCATGGGGACACATGCCCCTGTTAGGATCCCATCGACCAAGCAGCAACTCAGCACTTATCGACCACTTCTGTCGAGGGAGGTGGATACACTCCCCAGGTGGCAAAAGTTTTTTTTGCACTAGGTAATTTCTGCACACAGAATGAAGACATTGGATTTTAATTACTGTGTCTTTAAAAACATGCCAACAAATGACTTATATGCTCCTCCATCCATATCTTTTAGCTGCGTTTGTTGCTGCTCTCATAGTAGTAAAATTTGGCGCTGCCATAGGCAAAGAGTCCTGATTTTTAAGTCAACCTATCACTTTTGTAAGTATTTTATAGAAACATGATTCTGTAATGATCTACAGCCCTCGATACACAAAACAGGGTTATTTTTGTCCTTGTATCGATTTGGATTCTCTTGTTACTATTTATGAACAATATATTTGTCTGCAAAACCAACACAAGTCAATATCCTGCACACTGTTAGCTTCTGTTGTGTGCAAAAAGTTTAATAATATGCCTTAAAGGGGTTGTCCAGAATAAAATAAATATGCTTTATTGTATATAAAATGTAATCGCATTGCACTAATAAACTTTGTAGTTCAAATATACATGCATTTTTCTATTTGAAACCTATAGCTAAACCAGACCCTTCCTCTGACAAGCTGATACAGAGGCCGACAGTCAGACCCCTTTTCTGATCCTGACACAGTAAGGCAGACTTGAACCTCTCACACTGTGTGAGCTTCATAAACATGAGTGATGCTTGCCACGGACAAGGAAAATGGGTGTAAAATGAGTAGATACATGCGGATTTAAACAATGAACTACAGTATCTCACAAAAGTGAGTACATTCCTCACATTTTTGTAAATATTGTATATAATCTTTTCATGGGACAACACTAAGTATATGACACTTTGATACAACTTAAAGTAGTCAGTGTGTACACTGGTATGAAACGTGTATTTTGATGTGCCCTAACAAAAAAACTAATATACAGCCATGAATGTTCCTAAAACCGTTGTGCACAAAGTAGTGTACACTCTAATAGTGTAGAATCATGGAAAATTTGTGCCAATGTTATTTTTCCAGCATGCCTCAACTTCATCTGTGGCACTGGAGTTTACTAGAAGCTTCCAAGGGTTTGCCATTCGGATCCTCTGATAACTCCTCTGTGACAACTACATGGAGCTTGTGGATGTTAGAGAACTTGCGCTCCTCCATCTTCCGTTTGAGGATACCCCACAATAGGATTTAATTCTGGATACATGCTTGGCCAATCCAGCACCTTTACCCTCATTTTCTTTGCAAAGGCAGTTGTTGTTGACTTGGAGGTGTGTTGCAGCTCAGTTACAGGGTGTACCCAATCTTCTTATAGCCTAGTCCAGCCACGGCGAACCTATGGCACGCGTGCTAGAGGTGGCACTCAGGGCCATCTCTGCTGGCAACTATTCGCCAGGCTGCCCAATCGTGGCTTCTTGCACTGTGTACCCGATCAGACCACGATGGGAGGGCTCGGTGTAACAGGTGTCATACGCTAAGGGTGGATCTTGGGGTCTCGGTAGGCCCCATATCTATAACAGCGAGGACCTGCCGCGGTCCCTTTCGCTGTGGCTGAGAGGTACCTATGCGGCCATGTGGTGCTCATCTGGGTCTGCGCGCGCAACATGTAGTTTCCAGGGACAACTGCTATACTGCCTGTGGGGATCTCTATACTGACCTGTGGGGAGCTGTTATACTGCCTGAAGGGAGCTTTACTATCGGCCCTGTGGGGAGCTGTATACTGCCCTGTTGGGTATCTATCTACTGCATGTGGAGTATTCTGATTGCCTGTGGGTGATGCGCTAGATATCCTGCTGTGGGGGAGCTGTATGCTGCCGCTGTGGGGACCTCCATATATTCTGCGCGTGCGATCTTGTATATCTGACTGTGGGGATATATTCTATATACGGGTTCTGCCTGAGGGGGACTATCATTCTATATAACTGCTGACTGAGGGGACATATAATTACTGATATATACATGCCTAATTAGAAGGGGACATATACACACTCTAAACTGGGATTATTTTCATACCTATAAAGCTACAGGATGTTGCCTGGAAAAAGTGAGGAAAGATATTTGTGTCCTCAATATCTTGCAGGGATGAGTAGTTGGTCAGCGTGAAGTCAGCATGAAGGTGGTGAACTGGCATGAGATATGATATACTGGAATGTGAACGACTCATTGGAGAAACAAACCTGTGAGTCCCTAATATCAATGTGGCATGAACACTGTAAATTCTCTTATATGTGTGCAAAGTGTAATGGTTAATATTCTAGTAATGAGTGTGGTGGTATTATTCCAGTCACTACTGTGGTGGCGAGAAGATGGTCATTGTGTGGTGCCATTAATTCAAGTCAACTTGTTGTGGGGTGATACATGGCAGGACATTATTAAGTGTATGTCGGTGGTGATATGTGGTGTTGTGTATTATTCATGTCACTATGTGGTGGTGATTTGTGGTCGTGGGTGTTGTTTGGTTTTATTTCAGTCACTAACTGTCTGCTGAGCACTCTCGTGTACACTGATTTAATAAATAACTACATAATTATACATCTTTATTTTATACTAGCGCCAACATATTCAGCCAGCAATTTACAATATAGCGGGCAATAAGCAACAGGACAAACCTCAGACATTACATTATTACAAAAAGCTACTGGACAAATGAGACACAAAGGTGTGAGGCCCTGCTCGCATAGAGCTTTCAATCTATTAGGGTAGTTATTGGGTGAAACAAATGGCTGTACAAGTGCTTGGTTTACAATGGAGTCCTAGCACTCGTACATAATATGGGGTAGTGATACCTAGAATGTGAGATGACCTGAATCACCAACATTACATCTATATAAGATAGCTGCTGTGGGTGACGCAATGTGCAGGAATTGACGAATCTGTACAGAATTTGGCGGGGTTAGATAGAATGGGATCTGTAGGCTTCGTCTAAGAAGATGAGTTTTCAGAGGCACTTAAAATGTCGAGGGTTGTGAGTGTGCCTGCATCTCACAGTGGGGTAACATGTTCCAGATTGAGTCTGGTGCAATACGTGCAAAACTCTTGGAGACGGGCATGGAGGTTCGGATGAGTGAGGTGTGCTAGTCTTAGATCAGTAGCAGAGCGCGAGAGAGAGCCGGGTAGGGTGCTACGACAGAGATAAGGGAGCGAGATGTATGGCGGGTGCAAGCACTGTGGAGAGACTTATGTGTGAGAGTGATGAGTGTTTATGTTGTATTCTGTACTGAATAGGAAGCCAGTGCAGAGGACGGACTACTGGGTAGTCAGGTGAGGCCAAAAGTATAGCGCCTAGGAGATATGACACAAGCCTCGGCTGCTGCTTCAGGGGACCAAATTGGAGGTGGGGAGAGGTTTACAGTGAGGAAGACCAACAAGTAGGGAGTTACAGTAGTCTCAAGAACTGAATAAGAGCAAACAATGAGAGTTTGATCGTTTTGAGTGTTTCACAGTGAAGAGAATGGACGCGATTTGCGCAGATGTTCCTTGAGGTGCAAGATGACAAAGTGCGGGCAAGGAGTTTGATATACGGGGGTGAAGGTCTGATCAGCAGTCTAGTAAAAACCACCCGCCAGACAGCGGGTGCATGTGCCGTAGGAGTTATGGTGGTTACACAACTACTGAGAGGAGTAATTCGCAGGGGAGAGGTCGGTTTGTTAGATGGTGGGATGACTAGCAAAGTTCAGTTCTTAGTGAGGTTTAGTATGGAGATAGAGAGAGGACTTCGGATCGGCAGAGACAGCGGAAAGACTGTCATGGCTTAGTTTTGTAGACAGGGCAGGAGTAATGGTATGGGGAGGAAGTGTATAAGCTGAGTGTCATCAGCGTAGAGATGGGTACTCGGAAGCCAAATTGACTGAAGGTTTGTCCAATGGGGGCTGTGTAGTGTGCAAAAGAGGGAGGACCAATGATACGGATTCCCTGAGGAACCCCCAGACAGCAAGTAGAGGAGAGGAGAGGAGTACAAATCCGGAAAATGTAGACACTGAAGGAAGCGGGTCAGAGAGGTTAGGGAAGAGAACCAAGGAGAGGCGCGGTGTCCTGGTTACACGCATGGCGCGGAAGCATGCTGAGGACGATGGTGGTTGATCCACAGTGTTATAACGCTGCAAGAAAGATCCAGAAAGATGCAGCAATGAGTACGTTACCATGAGTTTTTGCTTGCAGGAGATAATTTGAAACTTAGACGAAGCAGTTTACGTGGAGTGATAGGTGTGCGGAAAACTGGATCTGCAGAGGGTCTAGAAGAGAGTATAGCAGAGAGATAGCGGGTCAGGCGAGAGTAGACCAACTTTATAGGACTGTTATAGTGGAAATATGGCCAGAGGGATGGGCTAAGCGGCACCGTCAAACATACTCGTATTATATTGTTGTCGGCCCCGCTCTCACCGACGTCACCCCCCATCACCAGCTTTGCTGGCAACGTCTAATCATCACTTTGCCGGGAAACTAAGGTTATTTTTGGTCTGAAGCTTTAGGGCTCCACCCAGTCTCTAAAAGGTTCGCCATCACTGGCCTAGGCTATCTTTATGTAGAGCAACAATTCTTTTTTCTGATCTTTAGACAGTTCTTTGCCATGAGGTGCTGTACTTTTAGTGACCAGTATGCAGGCTCGGATTGGCCCACAGGAGAATAGGGGAAACGCCCAGTGGGACCCTGAGCATGGTAGACCTAAAGTTATTTTTTAACTTCATATACATTCTCAGATAAGGCAAAGATAGCAAAGAGAAAGAGAGGGAAATAAGATCTCAAGGGACAGAGATTTAGGCGGCATCTGTACAGTTCATTTACAGGTGTGTTGGGAGGGCCCCTAAAAATAAGTACTCAACCGGTTGGGACATAAAAACTTTCAAACATGGAGGGCTCCCACGAGTCAACTCTTTCACTCTCCTTGGCGCCTAGATCTCCAACTCACACACTTGCCCACTATGAGAGAGTGTAAAAACTCGATTACACCAAATTTAACACACACCTGCTTGCCCATTTAACTCTTGTATTTGTAAACACATAATGAGTCACATGGACACCCTGGAGAGAAATGGCAAATTTGGGGCACAATTTGTCCTTTTTCACTTAGTGGGTGTACCCTCACTTTTTGTTCGCCCAGTGGCTTAGACATTGAATGGAGTGTGTTGAGTTATTTTGAAGGCACACCACACTAATTTGCACTGTTACACAAGACTAGTCACACTGGACCGACTTTTCTTGATCATGGCATTAGTTTGCGTTGTTCTTCAGTGTCTTCCACATGAAAAATACTGATTTAATACAATATTTACAAAGAGATGTGAGGGGTGTACTCACTTTTGTGAGATACTGTATATTAGTGTGAATTCAATTAGTTTACATTTTATACACAATAAAACATTTTATTTTGCTTGATCCCTTTAAAGGGGTTGTACTTATCAGAGACAACACCTTTTACAATACAGCTTCTATGTGGATTAGTTGATAACTGCATGTGTGGCTCCCAGCACCAGTAGAAAACAGATGAGTTTTCCAGGCGTATCCGTGCGATCTAGTCAGATATCGTCCTCTTTGATCCACCAGTCTGGTTCCAAACCAGAATAGGGCTTAAAAGTTTTTTTTAGAATCAGATATAATTTGTATTAAAAAATTATAGCAAAAACTACACAGGTAAAGCAAACAGTGACTGTCAACAAACTAAGACATTAAAAATGTGTAACTCCCGCCTCCCCCCACCTTCCACAGTCCATCACATACAAAACAGATATAAAACTTTCAAAGACTACAGATCCGCAAATAGTACTTTGCCAGCAGTAAACTCATGTAACCCTCCTACACATGCCAAAATATAATTTAATAGTGGCATGCAACACATGGGATAATGAGCAGACAAAATAGAACTACCCAATAGAGAACAACGTAATAGTACAAGGTTACAAAGCACTTACACAGTACAGCTGAAAAAAGACATACGTCCTTAAAATTCAACCAAAGGTGGGGAAAGAGAAAATGTGATGAAGAAAGGGGGATTGGGAGTTTATTTACAAGACTTCGTTTCCCACCGTACCGTTGAAGGTACTTGGTAGTCCATAATGACAAGAAACAATATTGCCATAAATTAAGATTTCAATTCTGATCCCAGAGTTGCCTCATCAGGACTGGGTTCAGATATTTTATACGGCGACATACGTATAAATGTTATTTAGTAGTAAGTGGTTATCTAAACCTTTAAACTGTTTCTGCTGTTCAACTCCTCAGGCAGGATATTCCACAGATTCACAGTTCTCATGGTCGAGATGACTCTTTTCCTCTTCCCTGGAGGTTGACTTCCTTTTTCTCGTCCAGAACGGAGGGAATGTACAGTCTCTCGAGGGGGCGTTATAATGAAATAGGCTTTGACCATACTTTTTAGGTAGTGGGGTATATAAATACTTACTATATAATTAATCTTGTTTCTCTGGATGCCATTCTTTTCTCATAGACTAAGAATAAGTTTAATTCTTTTTTAACCTCTTTCTACATAAAACTAGATGCTCCATTCCCACTGATACGCTTGTCGCATTGCAGATAGGCGGTTCACCAATGGATCTCCTTCCACAAAATCATATCCTTTTGCATTGGATCAGGCATGCATTTATCCCATAAACTGACTATGTATTATGAATTGTATCCAAAAGTTCTGTCTGAGTAGGGACCGTGACGTTACTCAGCTCATAGCTGCAATTTAAATTTTCTAGCCTAAATAAAGTAGTCGCATCTACCTAGAATGTCCCCCACAAAGCCATGCATGCAAACCAGACGAATTACTCCTGGCTATTTGGGTCTGAAACATTTTGTTATAAGACGAGATAGGGTTGCGGGGTGGGGGTGGGAATAATTTTTTTTTATCGCACCAAAACACGTTTCTAGCACTAAGTCTACATTTCTCGCTAAAACATATGCATAATATGCTGTGGGACAAATCCACACCTAGAACATATTGAGTCATGATCCAATCCTTTATTTTATTAGTGAATACTTCACCCAGGATTCTATACAGCTTGTGAATTATTATTAGTGAGAAAACAAATGTAATTCTTATGGTAGCTTAACTGAAGTTCTACTGTTTATTTAGGAGTTCCTAAGATTACTTTATAACATGCCATCTGTATATTTAAAGTGGCCGCAATGAAGAACCAATGCAGTAAAAACAAGAAATAAACATTTCTGACAGTGTCATAATTTTCACACCATTAGAGAAATAGATTGCCTTGCTTAGTTTTCCAGAAAAAAACACCACAGAACTGTCTGTGGTGACTATGACTATCCTATTTAATTGAATGAGCTGCAGTATCAGGCATATACCATGAACAACTGCATTGAACCCAATACTAACAATTATTATTACATATCAGGCTTACCTGGAAACCTCCAAGAGATATTTTAATGGACACATCCAGTGGCTTGTTTGTCACACAGCATACTGATTGTTTTTAAATGACATGAAAAAGCAAACAGGAAACCAAACAAATGCTATATCATAGAAGTAACCATCTCGTGCCATTGCCATCCCATTCCATACTTGACTACTTTTTTCTTCTTTTGACCCCTTGGCTGTGGATACCTCTGCAGAGAGGGAAAGTAAATGCATCAGTTTTAACGCAGATATTACAGCCATAGAACACGTTAACATTATGTTACACCACTCAGTGCAATAGAAGAATGTAAAATTCGCTCTCGCTGGATTAAAAACTATAAACATGGTAACAATTAAATAAGTTAATGACTAACAGTTTTGGTTACCGTCTCACTCAGCTGATTTTTAGTTGCTGAAAGAATTTTAGCACTTCAATTCAGTGTGGGAAATCCACATCTAAAACCGAGGCTTAGTTAATAAACAGAGGATTTCGAAGCGTGGATTTGAGAATGCTTATTTATCAAGAGGCAGATTTTACTAGACTCCGCTATATACTATAATGTGTGGTGAGGATCTCAGTGTGGGAATCCAACATAACAGAGATTGACATGTAAATTGGTTTTTTTTTCAGCGCTCGAAAGGAGACTCAGCGCTGAGGATAATAATGTTTGTGCTCTGAGGAAACAGATGTTCCAGTCCGAAATACTGTTAGGCAAGTTGAGCAGGCAGTATTGCGTGTGAATCCTACCCTTCATATAAAATTGATGATACACCTTTCCGTACTATAATCTAGTATGGAAATATTTATATATATTATACCATATTATATATATAAAAATATTATATATATTTCATTCTCTGAAAAGTGGTTACACCTCTCCACATTTTTGTAAATAGTGCTTTATATCCTTTCTCATGGGGCAACAGATGACGGATATGACTCAGATTGATTGAAGGTTAAGTAAGTCATAGTATACGCTTGTTTGGGATGGTGGGTCGGGAGAAGGTAGTGTTAAATTTGGTGCGTTATCATTCTCACACTTTATGGTCCACTGAAGTCAACAATGGATCTCTCATGGCAAAGAGACAAGCTTGGTCAGCATTGCTGTAGAGTTGATGCAGCATTGCATGCTCAGAGATTAAAGGGTGTGGTGAGTCGCTTTTCTGTGCTCACTAGACCATACACTTGCACACATAAATCTAAATTGTTCTGCACGGTTGTCGTCCCAGTAGTTGAGACTTCACTCTCCTAAAATGATGTACAGAAAGCTGCAAACGCGGTTTGCTGAAGACATCAGCAGTGCTTAGGAACATGGATTACTGGGTGAATACCTTGTCAATGGATCATGTCATGATGAGACCAAGATTACATTATTTGGTTCAGATGGTGCCAGCGGCGTGTGGCCCAGCACCCCTGGTGGATGAGCCTACAAAGACAAGTGTGTCTTGCCTACAGTCAAGCATGCTGGTGGGAGTGTAATGGTTTGCAGTTTATTCAGGGAACTATGAATACCAGCTCAATGGCTGGACTAGATTGAACCCAGTTGCCGGCAAATTGACTGCATGAGGGCGGTGAGGTTTATTGTATTTTTGCATTTGTACAAGATCTCCCAATGCATTATATCTATGGCACCTTTATGCATGTGGTGTGCAAAGGCTTTTAGTTTAACTGTGCTGTTTGTTTATATCATCTAATATTGTCTCCTCCCTAGTAGTGGGGTGGTGTGCTGCCTTGCCCTCAGCGACATTAGCTGCACCACAAACCCCTCGCGCACCCCCCGTTAATTTTTCAGGTGTAGCATATGGGCTGTGAGTTTGGCCTGCTATGGGTTATCCGTCTGTACCCAGCAACTTGAGCTGTGTATATAGGCCATAAAATTGTAGTGTATTGTTTTAGTAATTAATGTCCCATTTTAGTATGTGTGTGTTATTCTGGAATGTTTGTTAAGTTGTAGGGACTCGCAAGTCAAGAGGACGGGGAGCAACGGGCTTGCGAGCTTGCGTCACTGGGGCACATGTACAAAACTTACATACATCATATTTAAACTTTTTTTCCGCAGTTGTTATACTTTTTTATTCTGCCAATGAAATGCTGGGGAATTGGAGGGTGCACTGTGTTTTGAGTTTTGACACCCGAAAAGTTCTTGGACAGCTGCCTAAATCTTATAGTAGAGCGTCCACTAATAGGTTGTAAGCCAGCCATGGTGTACCACACGTATCTGTATTCCTAAGGCGACCTTCTGTTAATCACCTTGTATTATATGCAATTGTAGTACCAGCAACCACTCCCCCCTGAGCATTGAGGGTATGTGCAGTGGCTTGTTTTATTCGGTAATTTTTTGCATTTGTGCAATCTCCCCATGCTCATATATACTGTGGCATTTCTGTGTGTGCGTGTGAACAGTATTACATTTAATGTGCAGTTTCTTATCTTTTATTGTTCCACCTAGCAGATGGGTTATGTGAGCTGATGCTCTCAGCAAGTAGCCTGCACCCTGTTACTTTCTCCCAAGTAGTGTATGGGCTTATGATGTTGCCAGCTACTGGGCTATCAGTCTTAGATCAGTCACTTGAGTTGTGATATGGCCACTCAACAAACTATTGTAGTGTTTTTGAGTAACGTATATGTCCCGATTTTTGTATGGTTTTTTCTTGTGAATCATCATACCTAACGTGCTACTGTGAATCACTGAAACAGACGATGATCCCGCCCTTTGGAAACAGGATGTGTGTGTGAACCGTTATTGCAATGACAACGACCTTAAACCACACCCTCCAAAGATGACACTGCGCTCTAAAGAATAATGAGGGTGAGCAGGTGCCGGACTGTCCAATCATGTACTTCCTGATCTTTTAAACATAACTTGAGCATTCTGTGGAGGGCAGTCCTCAAACCGGTAGGGGGATGTAGTGCAAGCCCTCGTGATGTCTCAGTACAATAGGAGGAGTGGAAGAGGATTCCGAGTGGCAAATCCTGCGAAGCCACCATATGTAGAACTCCATGCCCTGGAAGAGTTTCGGGCGCTGTGTGGAAAAATAACTGGTGCCACACAAAAATATTGACACCTTTGGCACACCTCAATTTGTCACTCTCTTTCATTAGAGGTGTACTCACTTGTGTTGCTCAGCGGTTTGAACATTGATGCGCTTGTGTGTGTGGAGTTATTTATGTAGGGCACACCAAATTTTAACATATTATACAAGTATATACAACTGAACATTTCTTTACATTGTATCAAAGTGTCTACCTCGTTCAAGCTGTCGTCCCATGAAAAGTGATAATAAGAATATATTCCAATATTTGCAAAAATGTGTGGGGGGTACTCACATTGTGTGCAGATCAATAGATTATTTACATAGTATATTATATATTTATCAATATATAATTACTATATATATCTATTTATATCTGATACTGTTTATATCACCTACTATATAGTGAAGTACTGTAGATACAGATATATGTATCGATCTAATCTAGTCTTCGTGTATATAAAGCTCCCTTTATGCAGTGATTTTAGTCATCAAACTCTTTCTGGCTACCACTGTTACAAGGGAAAACTTGTTGCCTATTGACTTATATGGCTCTCACTGAGATTATTAGAAGCTGTATAAATATGGTTGCGATGATCTCCTCTGTGGCAAGCCCTGCCGATGAAAAAAAATATAGCATTCAGCTCTATGTTTTAGTGAAGGGAAGCACTTTAATGCTGGGTCATCACTTTATGATCGATGAAGGTGCAGCTCTTAGACCTCCAACAGTACCTGGAAAAATGGGGGCAAGCAGGGGGATAATTCGCAGTAGTAAGGTCTTTGACAGTGTTTTCCTGCATAGTAGCATCCTTCTCCATTCATCTTTGCTGGGAACTACAACTTGCATTGTTCGCTTGGGTGAAACTGTGATGCAGCTTCTCATCACAGTAGGTGGCCGGGCACCGCTGTCCAGGGAAAGACTATAAGCTGACCAGAACATTTAATCAGTGTGATCGGTTCTTGTTTTAAGGATTCTTGTTGAAATTGCCTTCACAATTTATTGATATGGAAATATCTCACTTTAGAACACAAAACGATTTGTATATTCTTTACTCTCTTTAGTCTAGTCAGGATTTATGCTGCTTTTTACTGAAGAATCCTGCTCCAAATCATATAAAACCGTATATCACATAGTTCAGCTTCTCTCCCTCACTATCAAATCCTGACCTCTGATAGGGTATTATAAACCACTTGACAGATTCTCTTTAATGTCTAGGCTATGTTGAAAACTTGCAGTTCAGATTTGTAGGAGTTTACCATGATATACATAACTGATTTGTGGCAGTCTTGTGGGTATTCATGAAACAATCAGAGGAGGAACCACAACATACAAGCATGGTTTCTATACAGCACTGCTACGTAAAAAAACAAGGAACGGAATAGCTTTAACTAAGCAACAACTTCTAATTACAGGAACCAATTCAATTATCTAAACATGAATCAACAGGTTGGCTACAATAATCATTTTTTTTCAGTATTGTAGATTAGATGATCAGAAAATGTTGTATTTTTTGTGGTGAAATTAACATCTCAGCTATGATTACTTCATTATAGAATTCCCAACATAATGCTGTTTCATTCCTTTCTTTCTGACTCACCGACCATGCATTTTATATTTATAGTAGTGTGAGCGCATAACTATCTCCACACAGATCCAGCTGGAAAGACTGAGTGTAGTGTCAGTCCATACCCAATCCATGACAGCTCTCAGCTCAGTTAAAAATGGCACCAGGCGAAAGCTGAGGAAAAAGATCACACATCATTAGGACTGTATGGCAGAATTAGATGGCGATTTCAAACACATTGCTGAACACATTCCTTCTTGTGTAGACAGGAGTTTCCGACATATTCAATCTACTTCCTATCTGAAATGACCCTAGTTTTCATGTAAAGGGACAAATTAGAGACAATCAGATCTAATGGGCACAGTAGCAGAATTTACAACTAAGCATGGGAATGGTTGCTACAATTGATCTCATTTTGGAGATTAGGGACATAAAGTACTGTGCAAAAGTTTTAGGCTGCTTTGGAAAAATTCTGCAAAGTAAGAAAGCATTAAAACATAGAAGTGTTAGAAATGCAAAGTGATTGAACAAAAGAGAAATCATAATCAAATCAAAAGTTGGTGTCATTTCCCTTTCCATTCAAAACAGTGTCAATTCTTCTAGGTGAACTTGTAGAACAGTTTTTGAAGAAACTTGGCAGGGAAGTTGTTCCACACATTTTAGAGAAATAACCACATATCTTCTGTTGATGTAGACTTGCTCAAGTCCTTCTGTTTTTTCATATAATCCCAGACAGACTCAATGATGTTGAGATCAGGGCTACATGGAGGCAATATCATCACTTTCAGGATTCCAAAGGCAATAAGTGGTTCTCTTTTGTTCCTCCACTTTGCATTTTATTGACAGCACATAACTTTTCAATACACATTTAGTTTTAAAAACATCCTGTAGGAGTGGTATCAGAAAATAAGTTAATGCCTATGATGTAGGTATCTGTCAGGGTAGCATGAAAAAAGGTATCTAAGCGGATACCGCAACACAGCCACAGTGGCCCCATGGGGAATTATATAGCAGATGTGGGCTATACGACCTCTATTTCCTGATGACATATGCATTTTTTTCGGGAATCAATAGCATAGTAGACTACGTTATTCAGTCCAGTAAGCTAAGCATATGCAGCCAGGAAATAGAATAAACTAGGTTCATACTCACAATCTATGCACACACACCATAGGGCCAATTTTGTAGAGACTCCCGTAAGCTATGTGTATGCTGCCGGGAAATAGAGGAAACGTAGAGAACCCTTTTAAGCCACCGTATGATTATTTGGTACTGGCGATCTGGTCTATGTGGGTTCTGACAGTTTGCATGTTGCAATTACTAAAAAAAAAGTAGCATTTTCACTGCGTACATTATCTAGTATATGGCTACCTACCCTTGGAATAAGAACAGATTGACATAGTTGTAACTTTTTGTGAGAAAGTTTCCAAGAACACGTGTTGGGTATCCACAGCGGATCTGATAAGCTGATAGTCCAAAATAGATGCACTTCACAAAATACCATAGCTGTGCAACAGTGTTCTGACTAAACTTTCTGAAAAAAACATGATAGAAGAAGAAACAGTGAGTGAGAATTTGATTTAGGGGGGGGAGGGGGGGGGGGGGGGGGGGGGGGCCTGTTATGACATGCCAAGAGTACACACATGAGCAATCACTTACCTTTCTGTTACTCCAGGTAAAATGAAGAACATCCAAAAATGTATCCAAATTACTCTGAATAACACTGAATAATTATTGACTTTTGCCCCAGCACAGTTTTTCTGAGATATAGAGCACGGCAACAGCTCACACAACCATTGTCGCTTCCCAAACTGTCATCGCAAAATACCATCACCAAGAAATGCTTCATGGCCAACTGGTCTTCTGACAGAGAGGAGGTAATGTCTGCTGCAGCTGAGTGTTTCTAAAAATACAGATATGGTAGTGGATCATATTAAAAAATTTTAATTTTAATTATCATAGACAAGTTTCTTTGATCTGTTATTTATTATCCCACATCCCTTGTATGAAATAGCTTTCACTAGTATTTCCACAGAAGGCCTGCTAAACTCGCCGCTAACTTAACGACGCCAGTGTAGGTAAAGAGCATTTTGTGTGTTTAATAATATATTACACACCTAAGGCTTACCTTTCACTACACTCGCTTTTTGTGATGGTGTCTTTTTGCTTGTAAAAAACAGCGCAAAATCTGCTTTAATTTTTTTATGCTTCATGCATTATGTATGCAGTTCTTGAGCCATTTTTTACTAATCTGTTTAAGAACATGAGTTTTTAGTGGCATTTTTTGTGTTTCTATTTTCCACAAACAAACTAATATGATCCAAGAGATATTGATTTAATAATACCTGTTGAAATACAATTGATCTTCTCAATGTAAAAGAAAAAACTCAAGTAAAACACCAGAGAAAATGCCACTAAAAATGCAGTGTTTTTTCTAAAAAATACTATATGTGACACCAACCTTAGTTATCATCTGCATAAACCAACAATCATAACCAAGATGTATTATTGGAAAATGTTAGCCTTTTGTTGTGCGTAGAAGAAAATTAATACCTTACCGCAACCTTTATTTTTGACCTTCCCTATATTAACAGTAATGATCTCATGAAGAAGCATCACTCAGAATACACGCCAAAAGGCCCACTTTTCCGTCCTATTACAGACGCTCAATTTTCGCATTTTCTATTTAACCACAAGTCTGTTCTTGGGGTTCTTTGCTAGCTTTTAATATATTTTCTTTTTTCCTCTATAGTACAAATCTCATATATCCACTGATTGAAAGATAAATAGATACACAATCCCGAAACTATTAATTTCACTTGCAGTAGTACTAGACGCTTGGCAATTTCTTTGGTATGATGACTTACTCCAAATGCCCAGAAGCCAAATACAATTATGATGAAGTCTACAGTATCTGCCAGGAACATTAACACATAGACGTCTGTCACAGCACTGTAGTCTGGATGAATGAGGTTGTAAAAAAATTGTTTGATTGGCAAATATATCTGTAGGATTCTGGAGGAAGAAATAAAATAAACACCAATGAGTAAAGATAGGTATGTAGTTGTCATTTATTTACCGTAAATCTATGTCTAAAATGAAATAATACAGTTTTGCTATTAACTTTTAAAGAATAGGTTACACTACTGCACAATATTTCTTCTTCTAAGTAAGGGCAAAAAATATTGAAGGGATTTTCTCACCATACCGTTTTACAGAATTACAGGCAGCTCACGTGGCCTTGTTAGGCTGTGGGTGGTTCTATAGCAATAATAAGCATATTTAGCTCCTCTATTAATAACTGAGCCTTTTATCGGTGTAAACAAAACTACATTGCTCTGAGAAGTGAAAACAATTGCTTATCTTTAAACAAGCTAATCTGTTAGGCTAGGTCTATACGGCACTGGACAAAAAACACACTGAAAATGAAATCCAAAAAACATTCATAAAGTTGAGTTTTTTTTGTCCACTGCCTGTCAAAACCTGCTGAAAATTTTTTGACGCATTTTGCATTTTTTGGCGAATTTTTTGCTGCTTTTTTTGCAGAAATGCACAGCAATATAATTGCTATGGATTTCTGCAAAAAAGCGCCAAAATGTGCCCCAAAACATGCCAAAAAACGTCTGCCGCTTTACCTAGACTTCAATACTAAATTTTCTGCCCTGCACTATAATTTTTTTCAGCACGTTTCAAAAAACAACCAGCAGCAAAAACGAGCAGAAAAAAAAACGTTCTATGGAGACTACAAAACGTATTTACTATTAAAGTCTATGGGATCTGTTTTCAGTTGTTTTTTCAGTGGTTTTAGAAAACAAAAAACGCCGAAAAAATGACTGAAAATGTGTGCAGTGAAGGCATAGCCTTAGATATAAAGGGTGACATGTATGTATTTTGGCACCCAGATGACATTTTTTTGCACGCATTAGTAGCGTAGAATGCGCCTGAATTTATGAACCTGTTCTATTGCGGGTCGTAGATTAGGTACTTTCTAGCTCCAAAACGACAAATCAGACTCAGGTAAACCACTTATAACTTGGTCTGCCTGTTCCAGCAGTAATGCGCTCAGTTTTGCTGTCCTCCCATCATAAATGTATAGTATTATGCTGCTATGGTGTGACACACCTCCAGAATCCCCCCCCCCATCTCAGGTGCATTATAAAGTGCCGCGGGCGCCCGATAGTACGTCTAATTTTGGAGTGCGCCTGGTTATAAATCTAGAGAACAGGGCTGAGT
Source organism: Phyllomedusa bahiana (assembly GCA_025379985.1). NCBI lineage: Eukaryota > Metazoa > Chordata > Amphibia > Anura > Hylidae > Phyllomedusa > Phyllomedusa bahiana. Next base: position 101,491 of record JAODAL010006969.1, read on the forward strand.
GATTTTACCATGATTGGAGGGAGCAGAGACTTTGGGAGATATGTATGTACGGGGCTGCGTCAGTATTCTGGCGTCCTTTTAGCCCAAAGACTGACGCAGCCCCATACATACATGTCGCCCAAAGTCTCTGCTCCCTCCAATTATGGTAAAATCGCTCCTTGCTTTCTGTCTAATCAGGAAGGGAGAGCAGAATTGTGACCAAAGAAACCTGTGTGCACTCAGAGCAAATAAAATCTGTCGACCAGGGCAATATCAATAATGCAAATCATTTAGAAAAAGTCTTCAATCACCATTCCATAAATGTTGAAGGCTAATCTTTGTACTGAGATAACCGCTTTAACAAAAACCTGTTTTACCTGCTAAAATTTTTTTTATACAAATTAGCCATTAATTTGGCATTTAACAGGCTCAGTCTGGTCTATAGACTTGTCTGGCATATTAGGAGTATTTCCAGCTTATATAGCGGACGTGCATCACAAACATAATGGGAACACAGCCTAAGGTGTTTGGAATCTATCAGGATGAAGAATTGAGAATGCTGCGCTGGGTTACGATACAAGCTGTAGCTCTAAAAAAAAGTTGCTAAACCAACTTTTAACATTCTGGTAAATAAGGACCACTGTACTGCGACAAAGTACTTTGCGCATACCTGAAGTTTTACCAAATATAACCAAGCACAAGGTTTTCTCCATTACATCACATTTCTCTGTTTCATCACACAAAACATAATAATGTTTCAATCGGAATAATTGTGTGCCCATGTGGAGATACACTTTAAATATCCAATACAACACACAGAGGAAAACAATTTTAAAAAACTTCTTACGTTTTAATGGTGAATGCTTTAGCTTTGATAAGTTGTTCTCTAAGTTTTTCCATCAGCAATTCTTTTCTAGATTTCTGTTTGATACTTGATATACTGCTACTCTTCTGACTGCTGTTTCTTGTGCTCGTGCTTCCTGTAATATAAAATTAATTTATCTGACTTTTATCTTCACAGGATGTAGTGTGATATATTAATAAAATTATCTATATATCTGAAGTAAATTATATTCAGATCTTCAGGTCATACAATGTAAAATAGTGGTTCTCAACCATTTTACTCCTTTCCCCTCAAAAACAAACTACAATTTGCAGATTGTACAAAATCTATAGGACATCACACTTGCTAAACAGTGTTCCCAATTCTCTTTTAATATCCCCTCCACAACTACCAGGGGAATCTCCCCCTCTTGAGAACCCTTTATATTTATAAATAAATATGTAAAATTTGATTGAAAAAATATGTTAGGGATTGTTCACACGGCGTTTTAACGACAGAACGGACCCAGAGACGGATCTAAACAATTAGCAGTGAGATTATCACTGCGGGCTATGAGGAACACGCAGCAGCGTTCACATGAGAGATCGCTGCTCCGTGTTTCCCTCCTGCCTGTCGGGTCTGCTTTACGGACCCGATCAGAGAATTGACATGCAATTCTTTCAAAGACGGCGCTGACAGGCAGGACGGGAACACACAGCGGTGATCTCTCATGTGAACGCCGCTGCATCTTCCTCATAGCCCGCAGTGATAATCTCACTGCTAATTGTTAGATCCATCTCTGGTCCGTTCTTGTCGTCCCAAGAGATTGGATCTAAAAAGTGGATGTAACACGGAGTTAAAACTCCGTGTGAAGAAGCCCTTAGGCTAGGTTCATATCTGCACTGGAGGTTCCGTTCAGAACCTTCACTGCAGAGGTGAAAAACTGACTTCACAAGATCCGTTCACTATGGATATCCGCGGCGCCCGATGGACTCTATTAATTACAATGGGCCCGTTGGGTTTCCGCTATGGTGTATGTTTGAGATGGAAATAATAGCGCTATTTCTTCCGTCTTTACTACAGGCACCACGGTGGAAACCCAATGGACCTATTGTATTTAGTAGTGTCCGTAGGTTGTTGAGGGTGTCCGTAGTGAATGGATCCCGTGGGGTCATTTCTTAATCTCTGCGATGGAGGTTCTGAACGGAATCTCTGCTGCAGATGTGAACCAGGCCTTAAAGTGGTTGTCTCACTACAAGAATTGCTTTTTATGTTAAAGATCTTGCAAAAACAAGTCACTTTGCAACATATGTCCATTAACAGTATCCTAACTATTCTGAGATATCCCCTCTTGTATGGGCTGTATCGGCTCCTCAGGTCGCTATAACTACAGACCTGTTTGATCTATCCTGATAGGCTGCCAGCACTGGTTGTTGTAGCTACATACTGCAGCCTAGTGGAAGCCAGTAAACGCAGCCCTGAATTGAAAGTGAAACCAAGAAAACAGGACTGAGGTAAGATGAATCAATGTAGTGAGACAACCCCTTTAATCTTGTATGACTTTAAGTAGTTTATCTACTTTGCTGCATAGACTGTAGATTCCCTGGTTTTAAATGTTGCAGCTGAGAGTGCCTACATAAGATTGGAAAGAAGAAGCAGTAGTACAAACGCCAAACTTAATCCCGTACAAGATTCCAAGAAAGGGCCTGATTCCATAGAACATAAAGAGCCATTGCAGCTGCTAGCATTAACAGGCTTGCATCCTGTACTGCTACTCTCTCATTCAGTATGCAGTCTCTGCTCCAAAATTATACCACAAATTACAGTGCTTAGCATAAATGAGTACACCCCTTTTAAAAGTAAGATTGATATCATAAAACATTTTTTAACCCATAACATAAAAGCAAGATTAACATTATAACTTAAATCACAAAATTAATTAGTTAATGCAAAGATAAATACACCCCACATGGAAAACTGCTATATCTAGTATTTTGTATGACCTCAATGATTTTAAAGGACACCAAGTCTTCTTGGCACAGAATAAACAAATTAGCGGCATACTGGAACAGCTTTTTTTATTCCTCAAGAACTGGATGCAGGATGGAGAGTGTTGCTCAATTTGACTCTCCAGAATTCGATTAGGCATTCGATTAAGTTCAGATCAGGAGACATACTTGGCACTGAATCACTTTCACTCAATTCTTCATAAATGCAACAATGGTATTAGACAGTGGGGCAGATTTATCAAAAGTGTCTTACTTTTAGATAGTGTAAACTTAGACTAGACCGTCTTAAAATGCGCCAAATTTATCATAGTATTGATAAATCTGGTGCAGGTTAGAAATGTCTAGTCTCAGTTTGCCCCATCTTTAAGTTGGCTTTCTTTTACGCCAGAATTTGGTCGCACATCCTGATGCATTTCTTGTCGCATTTAAACCACTCTCACTTTTACAAAGCCACGCCCCCTTTGTCGGACGTAGCGCAGAAGCGTCCGAAACTGTCTAAAACACATAGTAAATGGGGCGAAAAGCTTGTTTTTGGTGCAAATTGAGCCAGAATTCTGGCGCAACTGCCTTGATAAATCTGCCCCAGTGTGTTTTGAATCAATGTCATGGTTGGAAAGGTGCATGACAACCGAGGTCACTGAGTGATGGTAGCATCTTCTCTTTTAATATAGAGCAGTGTATCTATGAATAGATGATACCATCAATAAAATGTAGCTCCCCAAAACCAGCAGCACTCATGCAGCCCCATATAAGGGTTACACCATGTTTCATTGTAGTCCACACCAGGCATTTTTCTTTGTACTCCTCACCTTTCAGGCACCATACAGTTTTGAAGCCATCACTCCAAATCATAGATTCCCTGTACATCTATTACACATTTCCAATGGGTAATCTTAACCCTTCACCACTAACTATATATTATTAATAATTAACTTTTAATAATATACATTAAAATGACTACCGTATCCTAAATTGCTATAAATATTTAAAAAATTCTGACACTGACCCTGCATTATTATTATTATTATTTCAATGGTAGCCTATCAGATCGTAAACTGACTCCTTATGGCCTGATATATAGGCTACCATTGAAATAATGTTATGCAGGGTCAGTGACAGAATTTTTTTAAAAATATTACACCAATTTAGGTAAGTTATTTTAATGTAGATTAAGAAAAGTTATTTATTAATATTATATAGTTTAAGTTAATGGTGAAGAGTTAAGATTGCCAATTGCAAATGTATAATAAATTTGGATCCTTTTTGAAAGGAATATAGGGTCCCAGTAGTCCCTAGATAAATGTTTTTGAAACTGATGGCTCCACAATTTTAAGGTGTGCCTTTGGTTGTCATGCACTTTTTTAACATGACAATTATCCAAAACACACATCTAAGGCGACTACTACATTTGTTAAGTAGAACAGGGTGAAAGTGATTCAGTGACCAGGTATGTCTCCTGATCTGAACCAAATCAGACACTTATGGGGAATTCTGAAGAAACAAGTTGAGTATCCAGACTCTAAAAGAGGTCGTTCTTGAAGAATGGAACAAGATAGATGTAGTAATATGTCACCATTCATGCCAAGAAGCCTGGGGGGGACATGTATGAAATCTGTCTAGGTATAAAACTTTCTTTGTTGCCCATAGCAACCAATCAGAGCTTCCCTCTCCTTTTTTTCAGAGCACTATATGAAATGTTAGGGGAGCTCGGATTGGTTGCTATGGGGAACAAAGAAAGTCTTACATTTAGACAGTTTCCACACATGAGGCCCTTTGAGCTATTCTTAAAAATCATGAAGGTCTTACAAAATACTATATATAGTTGTTTTTTATGTAGGATGCATTCATTTTTGCATGAACTAATTTGAGTAAAACTGAAGATTTTGTAATTTTGTTATGGATTAAAGAAATGTTCTATGGAACTCAGTCTTGTTAAATTTGTTCAGTAAGATATTGATTAAAATTTTACATTTCACAGCAGGTGTACTCATTAATGCTGGTCATTGGGAGGAACATCTATCAAGACAGTTGTGCCAGAATTCTGGTACAATTTGCGGCGAAAATAATGTTGTTTCTCCATTACACCACATTTATTATGTGTTTTAGATTTTCTACTTTCTACACTTCTAGTCTCGTCTGACAAAAAAGTGTGGCCTCTGTAAAAGGGCCGTGGGTTTGTGGGAAAAGTGATGTGGCTTAGTGTGCAGTGGCGTGCGCTAAAATTTGGGCGCATTAGTGGCATAAAGTAACTCAACTTAAAAATGGTGTAAAGTTAGATAGTTTTAACCTGCGCCAGATTTATGAACACTATGATAAATGTGATGCATTATAAGACTGTCATGAGCTGTAATGCAGCCCGCATGTCGGACCGCGAATGCTCTTGTGTCACCTCTCCCCATACGCTGCCAGGGATGGGTGGCACCGCGGTCCACATGTCGGGCTGCAGGCGTGTTCGTTCTGCCAGCAAGTACTCACTTAGCTGCGCTCCTGCTCCCCCGCATATCTTTGTCAGCCAGTGTGCCCACTCCTGCTCCCTAGAGCGCACCCACACCGGCTCTCTGAGATTTAAAGGACCAGTACGCAGGTAATTGATTATTGTTGGGTGCTGACACTATATATCGACTCTTCCATTAGTTCCCAGCCGGATCTTTAGTGCTTCTATCCTACTGACAAATCGTTTTTTGAGTTGTTCCATTGCTATTCTGTGTACCATATCATTTGCCTCTGTCCCTCGGCCATGAACCTTTGCCACCTAACCTGACCTTCATGCCTGTCCCCAACTACGATTCTGCCTGACGATTCTGTACCACGCTGCACCTCGGCTGCCACCGCAAGCAAGTCACGTCAGGGGTAGCAACCTGGTAGGACTCCAGCTGCAGCAAACCCAACCTGCCTTGTGGTGGGCTATGGTGAATACCGGGACCTACTTAGATTCTGCTCCCTGACGTGGCTTACACCAATGCTCGCAGTGGTCCAAAGGATCCACTGCTCCAGTCATTCTATCTAGTCTAATTTAAAACTGTCTTAGGGTTAGACACTATTGATAAATCTGCTCCAGTAGGTTTATCTATGAAATAGTCTTTAAGATGGAGCAGTGAATCACAGTCAGCAAAAGTAAGGTTACATGACAGGGTAACCAAATAAACATGAGAGGACCTGCTAAATTACTTATTCTAAGAAGAGGTGGAACCACTATTAAATATTCATAAGCATCCATAAATAAAATAGTTTTCTAAATTGTGGAAAAATAAAATGAAGCTTAACATTAAATATTACACTGTGTGGGTTGACAATTACCTCTCTTTGATCTGTACGAGGAGTAACTAGACCTATGTGAAATTTGGGAGCCACTGCTAGAGCTCTTTCTTCTAATAGCTGCTTTCTCCTCTGGGAAATGGACATGAATAGACTCTACAGATGCTGCAAGATTAACTGATTTTAGTGAGCCAACAGAATCTCTCCTTTCTGATCCTTCTGACATTTCTCCATCCGTGTCTTCTTTGTGAGTTGCATTATCAGTCACATCATCCTCATCCCAAAGACCATGGCACTAGCAAAATACAAAAAAATTTATGTTAAAAAAAATCATGAAAAACCCAAATGTGATCAGTACAACTACGGACAAACAGTTTGCAAATTCCCAAATACAATGTATTTTCAGTTATCACGGGTCAGCTTTTCAATCTAGTCTTAGTTTAGTCTTTGCTGTTTTATTTGTCATGTATAAAATGAGTTCTGTTATCATTCTGTGGCTACTGAGTTGGTGTTTTATCTATTGACTCAAAATATGATGCTACTGACTTAAGTATTTAAGACTGAGTAGTACTCCTATCAAAAGGGAAATGCAATTTTTGTCAACTAAAATACTATTGTACACTTAAAGGGGTATTCTTATTTTAAACATTTACAGCATATCGATGGGCTATTCCATGAATGTCTGATAGGGGCAGGTATATTGAGAACAGGCCCCAAAACTTCTCTGTACAAAATGAAGAGTTGACCATGCATGCCATACCCACCATCTATTTAAATGATAATTCAGCCAAGCAGACTTAATCGGCTGTTCTCGGAACTCACATTAGACAGAAAAGAAAGTACTGTAAGTTAGAAGATAGGAATAACCCTTTAACTGCTCTGGTGAGCCATTTACAAGTAGCTATAAAATGGCTGCACAGAGTGCTTTTACTGAGTTCTATAACAAAATGAAAAAAATATTAATGGGGTTATTAGAGATTAGAAAAACATAGCTATTTCCTTTCAAAAACTTTTCTCCATGGTCCAGTATTGCATATTTATTTGATGAAATGGAATTGAGTTGGAATATGCGATGTAGCCGTGTGGCTCTCCAGCTGTTGGGAAACTACAAATCCAATCATACATTTATATAATCTATATCAGTGGGCATGATGGGAGCCGTTGTTTCCGAGCAACAGGAGGGCCACACTTTGAAGACCACTGGGATAGGCTGTTGCTGTTTTTATGTTTTTAGAAGAAAAAGTCCATATTTTGCAATCTCATACACCTTTTTTATACTCTGTACCAGAAAATAGCCTTGAATTTGCCACATTGGAAGTGTTAGTGTTTTAACACTTGTGATCTTGGACTATACATGTCAGCGTGTCCTACAATGGTCAGTCTTCTGAAAAGGCTAGGTAAAATTTAATAAATGAGATCAGTCAATAAGGTCCAATAATCGCAGCATTCACTGTTTACAGCATAATCCACAAGCAGCTACTATGTTCCATACAGGTCTGAGAGATATTTGTTGTCAAGTCCACTTGAACCCAAAAGGTACTAAATGCTAAAAAATACAGGGATTTTCATTATACATGTAAATTACAAAGTTATCATCATTTATGATCCAAAATGTTGCCCAAAAGTGTGTCTTCAATTACTACTATACACAGATCATTGCCTAATTAACATACTTTTTCACATTTAAATAGAAGCAATTCTTTATCTCTTTATTTAAAGGGGATGTATCGCTTCATCAGTTCGTCTGTTTCATTGTGCTCTCAGCTTCTCAGCTCTACAAATCCAGGGGCATTTCTTACCCTCCCAGCTAGGTGTTTCTTAACTGAAGGGGGGGTGACATCATCCCCCCTTCACTGTTCATGCTCGCTCTAAACCCCCCCCCCCTCTCTGTCTCAAAAATAAGACAGCTTTGCTAATGACATCCAATTGCAAAGTTGCTTGATTTCACTGTCCCCTTATTCTGAAGACCATTTTATGAAATGATACAACCACTTTAAATATATACGAAACCAGAAATTGATTTATGCATAAAAAGAACAACTTTAGAATCCAAGCAATTAAAACACTTGCTCTTAACAGTGAATAATTATAGTAATTATTATAATTAAAACTACACAGCTTTCAGTCATATGTGTCATACCTTTAAAATAGATCTATGAAAAAATAAAGCAAGGAGTTGAACCAAGTCGTAGTGTACATATCCCTCTTTCTTCTCCACACAAATTATATTAGTAAAATGGTAAGGTTTGTCTTTGTACAACTCCAAATTAGTGTTCCATGGGAAAAATCCAAACTGGAAAAAATACTTGATAACAATTGTTACCTAAACCAGAAACAACATTGGAAAATATAGAATCACAATTCTATAGAATACTTAAGGTAGATTTACCTCCATAATAGACAAAAACATATCCACATCTGGCCTAAATTTTGCGATTTTAGCTTGAATTATTGATAACTCAATATTGTGGAAGACGCTTGTGTAAAAACATCCGGTTATGATGATAGACTGCAATATTTTGGGTTATGTTGCAAACATTTTTAAGGTGTCGCTCTATAAATTAAGTTCTTTAGCATCAATTTTAAAGTGATCTCGTCAGCGTTATCCTGTCCTCTCTGAGGGTCATCTCATGTAGTAGTGACAGTTACTCTGATATCAGTATTTTTGACTTCTGATTAAGTCAAATTAATTGGCAATACATGTGTGTCTCCTATCCTCCAAATACCTGCTCCTGCTCATGATTAGATAGTACTGCAGGGTCCTTGTGTTTTTAAATACTTTTTTTCTTTTATTTACTATTGATTTTTTTATGATTTTTACTGCCTTACATTAAATATACAATTATATAGTTTATTATACACATACCTATATGTACTATTGGCTAGACTGGTGTTGCTTATTTATTCATATACGTTTTGGGTTTATTATACACAGTGGTAAGGCTAAATATTTATATTTTTGTGGGTCATTGGGTTATAGTTACTCACTCTCATTGAGATACTACCTCTATTTATGGGCTATGTGAGCGGTTTTGCCTTTTTAAAGAGGACCTGTGGCCATTTCTATTGTTGGTTGTAGATAATACTAGTATTCCACCAAAAATAACAATACTGGAGAATTTTTCATAAAATGTCATGTGATTCCTCTACAAATTCATAACCAATCTATCATATGTGTGTTACCAATCGCGGTGTGCCCCTGCACAGTCTTGACAGTATCCAATCAGTGCTGACAGAGTCAGTGTGAGCAGGGGCACACCGCTCTGAAAACTGGAATGGTAACCACCCATCTGACTAATTGCGCATTACATTTCTAATAGAGATAACAGAGGAACAGCACAACACAGAGTTATAAGTGAAGATATCTCCATAATTGTTATTTCATAGAGACAACAAGTATTCACTAAAACAGACATGTCCAGAGATGTCGCAGGTCCTATTTAAATGTTTATACTGTATCCTGGTCGGTAATAAAGATGGATTATTTATAACTTTGGGTGTGTATTCTTTGTGGTATTTATTTTTTTTTTCTGGTATTGTGTACATGATTCCAGCACTTTTGTTGCTTATGTGCTAATGTGAAGTAGTTTTTGAGAACTTAAAGGGGTTGTCTCACTACAAGGATTGCTTTTTATGTTAAAGATCTTGCAAAAACAAGTCACTTTGCAATATGTGTCCATTAACAGTGTCCTACCTATTCTGAGATATCCCCTCTTGTATGGGCTGCATCAGCTCCTCAGGTCGCTATAGCTACAGACCTGTTTGATATCTCATGATAGGCTGCCAGCACTGGTTGCTATAGCTACAGACCTGGCTTCTACTGAATTCAAAATGAAACCAAGAAAACAGGACGAATCAATGTAGTGAGACAACCCCTTTAACTGTTCTGCCATAAAGGAGCCCAGTGATATTCATGAAATACTCACAATGATGTAGATTTTTCTCTCTTTGCACTGTAATATCAACCAGTTGCTGCGGAGTGGGGCAGTGTGCTTATTATAAACAATATGAAATATAGGTTCTCAGAAACTACTTTACATCAACACATAAAAAATGGAAATCAGAGTGTCTGTCACTACATAATGCTGTTCTTTGAAACGGTAGCAAAACAGAGTTTGCAGGTTCCATTTGAGGCAAGAACATCCCTTCCCTCAAGCAGTTCCGGTGAATTTAGATCGTTATTGCAGTCTATGGTGATGTAAGTTTAGCTTATATGATCCAGATGCTAAGATTTGGCCACATGAATGAGCCTTTAAAGAGTACCTATCACCACCACACAAACACGCAAAAATTTAATATAGATGTCATTATAAAATAAGACAATTTCCTGCAGTTTTACAGAGAAAAAGGTTTTACTTTTTTTTTCTCAGGAAGAGATCAATACCTGGTAAGTTTCCTTCTGTGGGAGATACCAACTGTGCAGTGGGAGCTGAGGACATAGCTGTTTGTACAGGGTTAATCTGAGTCTTTCACTGTACATATATTGCAGCAGGCACAGCACACTGGGGACATATATTGGACAGGGTTCACCTGTTGCTGCCATCCTCCTCTTCCATAGTACACAGTCATCCATATTACACTGCTGCACAGAGCTACCCAGTGTAGAGATGATACACATTTACAGGTTCCCTCCTGCACAGTGGACTCCCCAGCTCAGATGCAGGAGCTGTCAACATGATGCTCCATCATGCTGACTTGGCCCGTTCTGTTTTAAAGGGCTAGTGCGTTTTTAATACTGATTACAGGTAAAATGCTATCATTACCTTAATTAAACGTATTTAAGAAAGTGTTTATAGTTTAGTCTTCTATTACTTTATAAGGTTCTCTGGAGGTGATAGGTACTCTTTAACATGTAGTTATTGTGCTGTTTTCTCCATTAAATCTGCAAGTAATTTGGGAAAGCATCTGAATTCTTTACTGTTTACTTTGGAATTACATTTATGAGAATGTGGAAGATTTACATACCTCTGTATATACAATGGCGGACATCCAAAACCGTTTACTGGGGCGTGGCACTGACAGCATGGCCCACAAAAATATGAGTACTGGAAGAACCAATGTTATCATGGAAGCGGAGATCATATGGTTTAGGATAATTACAAAATAGCAAACCATTTCTGATCTGGCCACGAGGGTATTATAAAGTGCATATATAAGCTGCAGAAAGCGGGGCTGCCCAATGTAAAATTTTTCTGAATCTTCCAGCTCTTCATCTTGAAACATTCTGGCAAGTAGAAAATATTTGTAAGGCAATTAGACATTTCATAGAACACACAAATTAATATTTTATTTCAACAACAATTCAACAATCATGTCTGTAGGATTTAATACAACACTCACTTATTTAAAAGAAGCTCACTGGCAGTCAATTCATGTGTAAGAGAAGGCAGAATAGCATCATGTAGCTTGTCAATGTGGCTGTCATCTGGACTTAGGACCATCAAATTGTTGTCAGCAGAGTCATCTTGGGAACCAAATGATAGCTGCTCAAAGCTGACAGCTTTGCTGTAAGATGGTGGAAGATCTCCATCAGCAGTGGAATATAGAGCCAATTCTGTATCAGGTGTATAGCTAGATCCCTCCAGGTCAACACAAAATTCTTCATCTGAGGCACCTAATTTTGAGGTCGGACTTTTGCCATCTTCTTCTTGTTCATCCTCCACTTCTTCTATAGTTTCAGCTGTCCCCTGCCTTGAGTAGACCATGGTGCATTGTGTTGGCTCACTATCGAAGAAAGGAAAGCTTATAACTTTGAAACCAAATTTACTGATTTACTGATGTTTTCTTTCTCAAAATTACAATTTGTTTTTGATACATGTTAATGAATATAAGAATGGCATAAACATATACATTACAAGAAGTTTACATATTACTACATTTTATTAACTTTGTTTATCTGGGACTACTAAATGAATGCTCTGTCTTTAGAATAGGCCATCAGCATCAGAATGGTTGGAGTCCAATTCTAGGCATTCATGTTGAACTGAAGGTGCTACGGCAACAGCAACAACAAGAGATGTATCCCCTTCATTGTGTACCAAAAACTACTGTATAACTACTGCAAAAAGTGTGCAATTGTACATAGTAAACAACCAATCAGCACAGCCCTTAAAGAGAACCTGTCACATAGACTATACCCCCCTTGCTGAGGGCAGAACAAGCTAGTGTCAGACATGCTGTTTCCAGCGCTGTGTCCCTTATTCTGTAAGATGCTGTAGTTTTCGTGTATTTAATGCTCAAATCTGCAGTTTTCAGCCAGAAGAGTCATTCAATGTTTCAGTTTTTTTCAAAACCCGCCCACCTGAGGCTAGCCTCAACTGATAAACCTATTAGTTTGAATAGGTAGAAACATGTGAATAACTGCCTGGTGAGTGGGGCTAGCCTTTGGTGGGCGGGGCTAACACCTGCTCATGAATAAGATTTGAGGGGTAAATGCTCTAAAACTGCTGCATCTTACAGAATAATGGGCACAGTGCTGGGAACAGCAGGTCTGACACTAGCTGGTGCTGCCCTCAGCAAGGGGGGTATAACCTATGTGACAGGTTCCCTTTAAAGTTATCTGATTAGCGAAGATTCAGGGGGTTAGATCCCCACAATGATTTAATATTGATGGTCTAGCATAATAATAGGGTATCAATACTAATCTAATCTAATCTTTAAAACCCTTTAACCCTTTAAAGACCAAGCCAATTTTGCCATTAAGGACTAATTGAACATTATTGCCTCACAGTATTTTATCAGCCATAACTTTTTTATGTTAAAGTTTACATAGCTTTTCATGGGATTGTTTTAGATTTTCTTTTTTTTTCTTTGGGGGGGGGGGGGGGGGTGCATATATGTTAATGCTTAAATGGGTTATCCAGACTTAAATTGATGGCCTATCCTTAGGATAAGTCATCTATACTAAACCGTTGGTGACCAAACTCTCAACACCCCTGCCAATCAGCTGTTTGAAGTTTCCATGGTACTAGGGTAAGTGCTGCAGCATTTTTGTCTAGCTTGGTTCATACTCAAGTAAACAGTATACCACTGCATTGTCATGACACATCAATTTGGGTAACACCTCTGATCTATGTAAATGTTTTAGAATGGTGAACAGGGCAAAGCATTTCACCAATGGAATTGAAAAAGGCAGTCCTTTAATAGTTTTTTTTTTAATGCTGTTTACACTGATTAACAAAGTAACTTTATTATATGGGCATGTCAGGTACGTTTACACAGGATAATATTTGTGGCGCATGTTAGAATATGTGCAGATCACTAGATGGTACTTATTGCGGAAGATAGGTGATGTAGTAGAAATGTAGTGATGGGGTGGTGCACCAGCATCAATAACAGCAGACGACACAAGTATTTCAGGGAACTTCAGGCTTTACTAACGGTATATTTCTTTGGGATGTTACATAGTTATGAATGTCATTTAAACACATTTTAGACCCTTTTTCTCTGGATGCTTGGCGACTCTCTCTACCCTCTTTTAATTCCGACCCAGGCCCGCAGTGCAAGGTGCTGACACTGATGCTGACCCCCGTCTCAGCCAAGCTGTGCAAGGTGCTGGTGCCTGGTGACACAGGATACACTCTGTCCACTCAATAGGAACCTTGACTCTTCCGGCAGGCCCCCAAACTGCCCACCTGTAATTCTGGTTTGTCTGACTCTCTTCAGGGTCCAATCAACCTGGGTCTCTCTACTTTCACTTTTTCTGTCTTGGTGCCTGCTCAATCTCAGGTATAGCAGTGAGTCAGGCTGCTCTTTTCTGCCTCAGCCTGCCCTGTCTATTGGCGCCTGGATAGACAGGGGTCCCCTTAATTTGCTGCTTTCAACTGCAACTATATACACCAAACTTACTTATACTTGTAACTAACTATGCGGCTGACAGCCTCTCTCTTAGGGTATGTTCACACGGCATTTTGGATCCGCTTTGGATCCAAAAATCGCATCCAAAAATGCTGCGTCAATTGGATCCAGAACGCATCCAACATGTGTGTTTGGATGCGTTTTGGCTGCGGCAGGATCGCACCCTATAGTTTTAAATAGGGTGCCTATTACGTCTTTCTGATCAAGAATTTACATGTTAATTCTTTGAACAGATCTGAAAGACGCATTTCGAAAGAATCAAGTAAACATGCATCGGTGATCACTCGTCTGAACGCCAATGTGTGTTTTACATTGAAAGCAATGTAAAATCACACTGCTTATTGCTATATGCGTGTTTGGGTTCGTTTAAGGTTCAAAAGACGAATCCAAACACGCATCTATAAACGTACACACGGACAGAACATGCAGTCTGAACATACCCTTATAACTGTCTGCCTGACCTCCAGCTCCTTCAGCTCTCCTGATTGGCTGCTCGCCCTAAAGCCTCGTTCACACGGCTTATTGCTGACGTAATTGCGGGGACGGTGTCGCCGCGCAATTACGCCGGCAGCTGTGCAGCGGGGCGGGGTGGGAGGCCGGCAGCTCGCCGGCTCCATAGACACTCATTATTCACAGCGCGTACACACCGTAAATAATGTGCATGTCACTTTCTCCCCCCTCGGCGGATTCGCCGAGCAGGGAGAAGAGATGGAATCCATAGTTCTCTATGAGAACTGTGGATTACCGTAATGACTGCGACGGATTCCAGCCGTATTGCAGCGCAAATCCGGCGCGCAGTACGGCTGCAATCCGTCCCAGAGTACGCCGTGTGAACGAGGCCTCACAGTCCCAACTGTCACTCTCTCTAGTCTCTTAACCCCTTCTATACTGTAGGGACATCTTATAACACTCTAGACATTTCCCCATAAAATACAGTATAATATAATATATACACTTGCCCTCCTTTACACGCATACAGTGCGTGCCAAGAATGCATTCCTTATGTCATTGAAATGACACACCCGCAAGTGTATATGAGTGAGTAAATGATGAGAAAATGACGCGCAGTGCCTGAGGCAAATTTCTGCCTCCTATACTTTATGAGAGAAAAATAGGCGTATTTTACATTGCAGTCTTTGAGAGGTGTTTAGAACATTCTTTTGCATATATTTTGGCATTTATTTTGGTGCGAAATACGTGAAAAATATGTAGTGTGAACATACCCTAAGAGTTTGGAAATACCTGTTTTTATTTATTTAATTGTAAAAAAAACATTGCTCTTGGGATTTGGGTCAAAATCAATTTCAACCTAAATCCGACTGTTTTGAATCGGGTCTGCCCAAATAAATTTTTGGCATAAATCGCCCAAAAATTTACTGTAACTATAACCCAAGTTAGGGTTAAATTTTTTTTAAGCTGGTTTATAAGGGTTAACTTACCACTACTCAGAACTGTGGATGCAGTACTCACTGATAAAAATAGATACTTTACTTTCTTCTGTTAAGAATGACATGTTTCATACAGAATCCTATGCATTTCAGACCTCCCCAGCTGTTGTTCACCGTATGATTACATATATAACTTACCACTCCAGGGGGCTTCTAATCCAGAAGTTCTGTTAGTCGGACTGGAAGCACAGCACAATGGCAAGTTAACCCTTATAAACCAGTAAAAATAAACCTGATCCTAACCTCAACACTAACCTAAGGGTTGTTAGAAAAAATTCAGGTTTGGGACGTACCGAATCTGAATTTTTAGTGTCAGGTTTAAGCAACAGTAATTGTAGACTTTATTTGTTTTTTTTTTAAAAATTAAAGTCTCATTTGGGAACTTCAAACTATTTTTTAAAATGTAATGTAAAGTCATTTATCTATATGACATGAAAATGCTGCCTAGGATATGCCCTAACATGGATTTAAACTGGACAGCCCTAGGAACTTTTTTAAGGCCCCAGACTTAAAATATATACCAGCCCTGGTCACAATGCTGGGGCTAGTAATGAAGTGACCAAGGGAGTCGCCTTTGTTATTGCTGGTATCTGCATTAACCGTGATGCAGAAAGGTTTAAAGTAATTGCAAAACAAAACTTTTCTAGTTTGTTTAATTTAAACTAGAGTGGAAAGTATTATTTGACAGGATGGGAAACAGGACTTAAAAGTTCATAAGAAATAACGCTGTTAACATTTGTTTTAGTAACCCGCCTATAAAAAGAACAATCTAATTGACTATTTACAGGCAATTACTTTTATACATTTTATAAGTATAAATGCCAGAAGAATATTTCATCTTGGGATAGATGACTTTAATATAGGTGGCAGCTTAAATTACACAGCAGAGTTGATCAACTGCAGAAGTAATTTTATCAATGTGTTACGCAGAAATGAAGCACATCCTCCATCTAGAATTCCCCTATCCAATTTGCTAGAATTAAATCAAAACATTGTTTATTAATATCCTTGAAGGAGTTTTCTCACTACAAATATTCGCTTTCAACATGAAGGGACTGTTAATTAAAGATTTTTTCTAAATGCATTGCTTTGTCAATTTTGCTTTAGTCATAACATAATAGAGTTTTTATGTGCTTTTGAGTGCACACAGGTTGTTATGGTAACATGTATACCAGATGGATGTCTGTTATCTGATTAGCTGACAGAGCAGAAAACAGGGAGTGACCTCACTCCAAAGATGGGACTGAGCGCCTGAGAAAAAGTTATTTATTCTAACAAAATTTGCATCTGTTTAAGATTAGGAAACTGTATTTGGTGCTCACAGCACCTGTAGCTTTTGTTTAATGAAGCTTATCTCACCCGTACTAGTCAGGGTAAAGGCTGAATATGCTAATCACCTCTATAGAACCCCCCAAAGCCTAAGGAGACAGAGTGAGTGGAAACTGCTTGTCAGGCAAACATAGTGGTAAGAAAACCCCTTTAATGTAGATCTTATAACCAATAGCTAGAAAAAAGGAATTTCCAAACACCTTAATAACATTCCTCAGTATAACCTAATACAAGAAGGTGCAACAATGGCAAAAACCTAGCAACCAATCACATGTGCTTTCAATGCATTACTTCTACATTGATGCATGACAATAGGTTACTAAGATTTAGCACTAGGTTTACACCTTAATGCAGAGCAACTACAATACCTTTTATTTGAATGTTACTTTAGTTACATGAATCATGATGGTAGAATACAACTTAGATTAAAACAATTGCTATAATGATAAAACAATGTGGTTAGAGACTGAAGAATGAGTGAATAAGGCATGCATGGATTAAGCACCTTGATGCTACACTGCCACTGTCACCAGAGGAAGAGGACATGTCCATGCTGTACATTTTACGAAGCCTAGGTCTTGCACGCTCACTTGTTTTTGGTACATCTGGCCCATCTAAATCATCAAGCGTGGACTGCCTTGAAAACAGCATGGGTGCTTCGGTGTTGCAGCTAGCAGTGCAAACAGTGATAGAGACAAACGATAAATAAAAAAGCAATGTTTAACACATGAACATTCTAAAATGATATTATGCAACAAAACATTAAGCACAAACAAGCATTTGTGAAGACACATGATTTAAGCATGGATTATGTGAAATCACTGAAGATGCTATGGATACATAAATAAATTAAATCAATAAATAAATGGATGACTGACATAAATTAACCCCTTAAGGTCTAGTCTGTTTTGGACTTAAAGGGGCCGGCCGCTCGTTGTTAGTGCTAGCGCCGTCCTCCTCATTCACTTCTGTGGGAGTTCCAGCATAGCATACTCGGAACTTCCATAGAAATTAATGAGGAAGACAGCGCTAGCGCTTTCGTATGCATGAGTTGTTTATTTTTCTCTTACTGCTTCAAATCCAGTGGCGGGTTTCACTTTCAATTTCACACAGCTCAGGGGGATTATGCACAAAGAGCACAAGACAGCCAATCACAGCACAGGGGGCGTGTCTCCACATAGGGGTGTGTCCTATCCAGGGGGTTGAACTAAATACTTAGCGATCGTTAGATCGCATGTCTGTTCTGCAATGCATTATACAACTGTCTTTCATCCTGTCAACTCTGGGCAGAGCCTGACAGGCTTACATCATGGACAACTCAGAAGCCATTGTTTGTCATGACAACCATCAGCACCCTGTGATCATGTTGCGGGGGTGCTGTTGGAGGTCAAATGCTGTCAAATTCCTTAGCTGCCACATTCGCACCAGCAACAGCCGGGAACGGTTGCAACTGCAGGATCCCGCAGTGATCATGTAGGCACAGCCCACATAATCATCACGACGTTTCTGTGATGCACTAACTAGTAAAGCACTATGACGTGCAGAAACGTCATGGTGGGTAAAGGGCTTAAAACATTAATTTACAGAAAATATTTGGTGTGGGTCTCATTTATTTATACTGTATAATAGAAAAACTTCTCTTGTTGCCAAAGCAACCTATCAGAGTTTTCCAGAGCAATATAAGAAATGAAAGCTGAGTATGAATGGCTGCTATGGGCAACAAGAGCATTTGTTACACAATATTTATACGTAAGGCATTTTTTATTGCTAGCTACAATGTTTTGAAATGTGTCTAGTTAGTTAAATAAATTAAAATACAAAGACATTAGCCTATAACAGTGATGGTGAACCTTTTTGAGACCGAGTGCCAAAACTGCGAAAAATACCTTAGTTACCGCAAAGTGCCGCCGCTGATGGCACGAAGCCGAGAGGTGACGTGTAAAGCGGGTCCGCACAAAAAACTAATACGAGGGATGTGGCGGCCGCTTAGCCCATCCCTCTGCCATATTTCCATTATACAGTGACCATATTGTGGTAGATAGCAATGTACACAGGTGCTCCGCAGACAGTTAACTGAATAATACCACAACACCACGACCACATATCACCACCTCATAGTGACTAAATAATACCGCCACGTATCACCACCACAAAGTGACTGAATAATACCGCAACACAATGACCTTATATCACACCCACATAGTGACTGAATAATACCGCCACGTATCACGTATTTCTCCAATGAGTCGTTCACTTTCCCTTTTCTTCTCCATCCGGTTCACACCTTCATGCTGATTTCTCCCGACCAACACTCATCCCTGCAGATTTAGACACAAATACCTTAGAATCCTCACTTTTCCAGCAACTCCTTACTTATAGGTATATAAGTCCCCTAAGTTAGGTAGGTGTATAGGTCCCCTCAATTAGGCAGGTATATAGATATATGTCTCCTCAGGAAAGCAGGTATATAGATATAGGTCCCCTCAGGCAGATAGGTATATAGATATAGGTCCCCACAGGTATACAGCTCCCCACAGGCAATATACAGGTCCCCACAGGCAGTAGATAGATAGCTCCCCACAGGCAGTATACAGGCAGATAGCTCCCCACAGGCAGTATACAGACAGATAGCTCTCCCCACAGGCAGTATACAGACAGATAGCTCTCCCCACCAGGCAGTATACAGACAGATAGCTCTCCCCACCAGGCAGTATACAGACAGATAGCTCTCCCCACCAGGCAGTATACAGACAGATAGCTCTCCCCACCAGGCAGTATACAGACAGATAGCTCTCCCCACCAGGCAGTATACAGATAGCTCTCCCCACCAGGCAGTATACAGATAGCTCTCCCCACCAGCCAGTATACAGATAGCTCTCCCCACCAGCCAGTATATAGATAAATCTCCCCACCAGCCAGTATATAGATAGCTCTCCCCACAGCAGTATATAGCCAGCTCTCCCCACAGCAGTATATAGATATAACTCTCCCCACAGCAGTATATAGCCAGCTCTCCCCACAGCAGTATATAGCCAGCTCTCCCCACAGCAGTATATAGCCAGCTCTCCCCACAGCAGTATATAGCCAGCTCTCCCCACAGCAGTATATAGCCAGCTCTCCCCACAGCAGTATACAGCCAGCTCTCCCCACAGCAGTATACAGCCAGCACTCTCCCCACAGCAGTATATAGCCAGCTCTCCCCACAGCAGTATAGATATAACTCTCCCCACAGCAGTATATAGCCAGCTCTCCCCACAGCAGTATATAGATATAACTCTCCCCACAGCAGTATATAGCCAGCTCTCCCCACAGCAGTATATAGCCAGCTCTCCCCACAGCAGTATATAGCCAGCTCTCCCCACAACAGTATATAGCCAGCTCTCCCCACAGCAGTATATAGATAACTCTCCCCACAGCAGTATATAGCCAGCTCTCCCCACAGCAGTATATAGCCAGCTCTCCCCACAGCAGTATATGGATATAACTCTCCCCACAGCAGTATATAGATAACTGTCTCCACAGCAGTATATAGCCAGCTCTCCCCACAGCAGTATATAGATATAACTCTCCCCCACAGCAGTATATATATATTTCACAGATAAAATAATAACACTAATACTCACCTTACCTCTTTCCCAGCCACGCGCTCCTCTTCTCTTGTCTTCTTTCCCAGCGCAGGGAAGCTCCTCAGCCTATGACGGCTGTGCGCCCGAGGACAGACAGCGGCGCGATGATGTAACTACATCGAGTCGCTTCCCAGCTGAGCACATGGGACCGCTGCGCACCCTCAGCACTGAGGGTCCACGGCGGGTCCCGACTCCCCTGTGATTTATAGCCCCAGTCCACAACTGTGACGCGGACCGCCTAGGCCCTCCCCACGCGGCGTCCGGGTGACAGTGCAGGAACCCAGCGAGTGGCCAGCCTGGCATGCGTGCCAGCAGAGATGGCCCTGCGTGCCACCTTTGGCACGCGTGCCATAGGTTTGCCACCGCTGGCCTATACCAATGATTCTGGTGTACAAATCTCTCAGTATGTCATATTGTTTCCTTGACTAAGAAGGAAAAAAGGTATGTCCACATTTGCAACACGGTACATTATTGCTTCAATGCACCTAAAATAAA
Source organism: Phyllomedusa bahiana (assembly GCA_025379985.1). Taxonomy (NCBI): domain Eukaryota; kingdom Metazoa; phylum Chordata; class Amphibia; order Anura; family Hylidae; genus Phyllomedusa; species Phyllomedusa bahiana. The sequence goes on from JAODAL010006969.1 coordinate 122,312, forward strand.
AAAAAGCTACTTAGCTAAATAGTCTTGGTTACAATTCTCCTGCTTTTGTGTCCACAACATCTAGGCATATCCAGGTGAATCCATATTTATAGATTACTATAGATCACTAACTAATCCTGTGTAGCCTATTACTGTGGTCAAATGTTACTTGCTTTAGTCTGTCCCAAACTTCTTGCTAACCTACCAAATGTAAGTTAGCAAAAAGAATGGAACACATTTCCTAAACTCTAGTGATGACGATTCCGTTGACAATCGCATCGGGTCGATAGATCGATATCGGCATTATCAAGACGATGATCCGATTAGTCGGATAATCGCCGATGACCATTAAAGGTGTTCTAGGAGGTGGTAGAGGAACCTAACACCTTCATTATTACACCCAAACAGGGCTGTAGAAGTCTGGAATTAACATTCCACACAGTCTAATGGATACCGTGCTACATCTAGGCAACACACTTATGTTATAAAGCCAAAGAAAAAAAGTCACAGACCATCACTATCCCTGTCTTGTACCACAGCCAGACCTTAAACCAGCATCACCCACAAATTAAACAAGTGCCAGAAGGCATATGATTTGACAATCATTTTTACTTGAACTGGACCATTGAATATCCCTTCCTGGAACGCAGCATGACCCCAAACCTGCCATGACCCCCCAGATTAAAAAGTGCCGGAAAAAGTAGTCTTTCAACCACCATTTTAGTTTTCACTTGGACATTGAATATCCTGGTCCCTGTAACGCAGCATGTATGCCAAACCCTTATTTTTTTTGAAGGCCCCCCCCCCCATGACCGCCAGATTTTAAAAAGTGCCGGAAATAAGGATCTTTCACACAATTTTAGTTTCACTGGACCATTAACTATATCTTCCCGGTACCGCAGAATGACCATTAAACCTGTCCTTACCCACAGATTAAAAAGTGCTGGGAAAAGGAGTCTTTCAACCAACATTTTAGTTTCACTGGACATTAACTATACCTGTCCTGTACCGCAGCATGACACTCAAACCCGCTTGACCCACAGATTAAAAGATGCCGGAAAAAGTAGTCTTTGAACCACCATTTTAAAAGTTTCAACTGGACATTGACTATACCTGTCCTGGGCCTCAGCATTAGCCCCAAACCTGCATGACCCCCAGATAGTAAAAAGTGCGGAGGGAAAAAGGAAGTCTTTCAACCACCAGTTTTTTAGCTGAACTGGACATAGACTATATCTGTCCTGGGCCACAGCATGAGCCCCAATACCTTGCATGACCCCAGATGTAAAAAGTTCCGGAAAAAGTAGTCTTTCAACCGTCACCATTATAGTTTCACTGGACATTGACTATACCAGTCCTGGGCCAAGCATGAGCCCCAAACCTGCATTGACCAGATTAAAATAGTGCCTGGAAAAATGAGTCCTTTCAACACATTTTAGTTTCACTGGGACATTGAATATACCTGTCCTGGGCCACAGCATGAGCCCTAACCTGCATGACCCCAATTAAAAAAGTGCCGGAAAAAAGGAGTCTTTTCAACCCCTATTTTTAGTTTTCATAACTGGACATCGACTATACCTGTCCTGGGCCACAGCATGAGCCCCAAAACCTTCATGACCCCCAGTTAAAAAGTGCCGGAAAAAGAGTCTTTCAACCTCCATCTTAGTTTCACTGGACATAGACTATACCTGTCCTGGGCCACAGCATGATCCCCAACCTGCATGACCACGAGATTAAAGAAAGTGCCGGAAAAAGGAGTCTTTCAACCAACATTTTAAGTTTCACTGGACATTGACTATACCTGTCCTGGACCACCCGGGGGGGGGGGGGCAATATCATCAATCTCTGGAATCTATATCCCCCGGGGGGGGGGGGGGGGGGGTGGGACCCGGGGGAGGGGGGGGGGGGGGGGGGGGGGGGGGGCCCCCCCCCGGGGGGGGGGGGGGGGGGGGGGGGGGGGGGGGGGGGGGGGGGGGGGGGGGGGGGGGGACGCATGAGTCCCCAAACCCTGCATGATCCCCAGATTTAAAAAGTGGCCGGAAAAAGGAGTCCTTCAACCACCATTTTTAGTTTCACTGGACATTGACTATACCTGTCCCTGGCCACAGCATGAGCCCCAACCCTGCAATGACCCCCACATTTAAAAAGTTGCCTGGAAAAAAGGAGAGTCTTTCAACCACCATGTAGCTGAACTAAGACATTATGACTATATCTGTCCTGGCCACAGCATGAGCCCCAAAACCTGCATGACTCCCAGACTTAAAAAGGTTCCCGGAAAAAGGAGTCCTTTCAACCACCATTTTAGTTTCACTGGACATTGACAATACCTGTCCGTACCGCAGCAAGCCCCCTATACCTTTTGACCCACAAGATCCACAAAGTGGCACTATGCTATTTTGTACAGTTGACTGACATTTAGTATATTTTTTTGGTACATGACATTTGTTTAACAGAATTTATTTAGGGAAGTTTTTATTTATATTTTACATTATTATCAATTTTTGCTTTTTTTTCAGTGTGATAACATACAACAAATACACCCCTCAATGCAGTTTTTTTAACATATTTTTTACACGTGAAGATGAGTTAATTCGTCTGCACACCCATAAGTAATAAAAATGTCCTAATCATCCCCAAAACACTTCATAGTTGAGAAGAAATTTGCCCTCCTGGCTTCTGAAGAGTGATTTCACCAAGAATTCAATGGTTTCATTTTTCCTCGCAAATCCTTCATCAGTGATTAGGACAGACACCCCTGGAGATCAAATGATGCGACCCATAGTGAATCCAGCCCCAGAAAATTTTAAGCCTAATATTTTGCAAATTTTGTGTCCCAGCCTGGAGCCTTTTTTGACACTACTTAACCTCATAGAAAACAGAAATCACCTTTTTCAAATCAGATTTTTTAGAGAAATTTGAACGCTCTCCTGGGAGTTTGCCCGTAAAGTTGAAAGGCCAGTGCAGCCTCAGCCATCTGTTAACACGGAGTCCATTTACCAGGACAGACTTACATGGGTGCGTGAGAGCCCAGCCTAGCGTCTGTCAACTATTAACAACGGCAAAAAATGCCCTTATGACGCAGCAACGAAGAGACATTCTTGCTGAAGCAGAGTGCGGAGATGAAGTGTGAGGAAAGACGCTCCACCTTCCTCAGTACACAGTCAATACCTGGGTAGCGCTTGCCCCTCCGTATGATTGCGGACCAATTGAGCTTCACATGAAAACTGGTGGTTTAACGCTCCTGATCCACCCAGGTGCCCTTTTTCTTGGCCAATCTTTTTCTCATTTTACCAGCGTGCTGGAGGAAATGGTCTCTGTTCTTTTGTTCTCTGTCCGTGCTCCATACTCCATGCCCTCTGAATAACCTACCTCTGGTCAAGTCTTCCTGTACCTCCCTTGTACCAATTGAAAGGAATATTTGTACCAGCTATTTTGTACATGCAACGTTTTTTTAGTAGTTAATACTAGAAAACACATTTTTAAAATTGGATGGAAATCCCACCATGTCTTTGTTTCTCTTTTTTAATTTATTAAATGGTTGATCTCATACATGGATTGCTATCTATGTTAAATATCTTGCATAAACAAGTCCATTTTGCAATATGTGTCCATTAACAGTGTCCTACCTATTCCTTGTTTCTGACATCACCATCACCTTTAGCCACTCTTGACAATTGTGAAGAACAAATGTCTGATAGAAACCACATTTTTTACCATAGGACCTGTAGTATAGCTGCAATTTCACAAGCACAAATGCCCCCAAAAATTCAAAACATACCCATGAGCCACTTTTGAACAATTGTGAAAACAAAATTGTCTGTTAGAACAACATTTTTTTCTTATAATAGGTACCTGTATATAGCTGCATGTCACAGTCAATATGGCCCCCAAAAATTTCAAAACATGACCCTTGAGCCACTTTTGACAATTGTGAAGAACAAATTGTCTGTTAGAAACAACATTTTTTTTATAATAGGGACCTGTAGTATAGCTGCATGTCACAGCAAAAATGCCCCCAAAAAATTCAAAACATGACCCTGGAGCCACTTTTTGACAATTGTGAAGAACAAATGTCTTTAGAAACAACATTTTTTTTATAATAGGACCCTGAAGAATAGTTGCATGTTCACAGCAAAATTGCCCCCAAAAATTCAAAACATGACCCTTGATCCACTTTTTGACAATTGTGAAGAACAAATGTCTGTTAGAAACAACATTTTTATTTATAATAGGACCTGTAGTATTCCTGCATTTCAAATCAACATGACCCAAAAAATATAAAAATGGACTCTCAGCCACTGTTAAAAATTGTGAGGGACGAAATGCACTTAAAAGCCACATTTCTGTTCCAAAGACCATTGATTATAGCTGTATCTCACAGCACCATGACCACAAAAAATTATAAAATGACTTCTCATCCACTGTTAAAAATTGAGAGAAAAAATGCCACTTAAAGCCACATTCTGTTCCAAAGGACCATATTAAGCAGTATCTCACAGCACCAAGACCCCAAAAAAAAATATAAAAATGACATCACAGCCAAGGTTCAAAATAGTGAGGGAGAAATGCCACTAATAAGCCACATTATTCTGGTTCCAAAGGACCATGATTATATTGTATCTCACAGCAAACATGACCCAAAGAAAAAAAAACCAATTGACAATGCAAAAAATTCTAAAGATGAAGTGAGTAAATGAATACGGTTTGTCATGAAACCTTGCTGTCTTTTAACAGTCCACCTCACAGCAAACCACAAATGAACTGTTTGGGAACTGAGAATTAAAATTGCAGTAAGAAATGTATCATTTAAAAGAAAAAAAAAAAAAGTTTTCAGAGAACCATTTCTGTTTGAAGAGGAAGTGAAGAAACCGCAAACAATCGGTGACCATCGGCAACTGGGCACAACATCATCAGAGATCCATCCTATTCATCTTGATGAATATCAAACGAAGCACATTATCTGTGGAAAGCCAGATTGTTTTGTCTGTAATGACTCCTCCAGCTGTGCTGAAGGTCCGCTCAGATATGACGCTGGCTGCTGGGCAGGACAACACCTCTATGGCGTGGAGAGCGAGCTCGGGCCATTTATCCATTTTGGATATCCAGACGTCTATTGGGTCCGGAACACATACAATAACATTGGTGTTGAGACGCAGATAGTCGTGCTCCATGATCTTAAGCTGGTCTCTGTGTGTTGTATGTGGCCCTGCATTGCATGCGTTGGTGAGGTGGTAAATAAAGATTGCCAGAGGTCACCCATTAGGCTTCTGCCACCTTGCCTGCTGCTGCTGCCACTACGGCTACTTGGCACTCTACTGCTGTCACGTCGCTGATGTTGCTCCACCGTGACATTTGAAGAACATGAAGCAAAACCAACAGATGTCTCCAGTTGATCAATCAGCAAGGTCTCCATTTCCTGCATTTTACTCTCTATTTGGGTGGGTGGAAGGAAAGTGCTGAGGTTTGTTTTGTACCGGGGATCCAGGAGGGTGGCCACCCAGTAACTGTTGTTCATTTTGATGGCCTTAATGCAAGGATCATGTTGGAGGAAATGGAGCATCCAAGCACTCATGTGAGGGATGATTTCCCAAGCCTCGGGGTTGGGGCACAAAACAAATGATCTTCCTCATTTTTCTCCTCCGCCTCAATTCGCGCCAACCTCTTTCCAAGGTAGGGACGTCGTAATGTCGGTGTCTAGGAATACCTCCTCCTCCGCTTCCTCCGGCACAGCTTAAACACAGCCCCTGACTTGCCTCAGATGATCCCCCTGAGAGCTGAGGCGCCGCCTTGCACTAGCCCTGGACCCTGAACCACTGCCTAATGAAGACCGATAAAATTGTGAAACTGCTACTCTCTTCTCTACATTAAGTGCCCCCGGTGATTCCTTCGTTTTTCTTTATTCCCACCCTCCCTCCCCCGTTTTTGTTTTTTGTGTGTGTGTCCCTCTTTCTCAAACTATCTTGTGAGATTGCCTTTTGTTGTATGGGTTTTTGTCCTCTTTTTGTGCTGGCGTGGGTTTCTTCTTTTTTCGTTCTTTATTTATTTATTTATTTTTTTATTTTATTTTTATTCTTACTTTTATTCTTTGTTTTTTGTTTGTGTTTTTTTTCTTTTCTTTCCTTTGGGTATATGGGTGCTTACAGCGCCCGTCTTTTGTTTCTTGTTACGATTTTATAGTATATATTCATTTTCAGCTTGTCTCTTGGCAGTTATCAGGAATGTGACTTGTCATGGTATGCATATTAGATGTCTTAGTGATTGATATCCATTTTCCTTTTCCTTTTTTATTGCCAATGCAGTTCTTGCTTTGTTATGATGTGATTTTGACATGCTGCTTGCTGTGAGCTCATGTTCATTGACATATTTTGTTTAATAAAACTTCTTCGAATTTGAAAAAAAATTGTGAAACTGTCGGGCCTTGTGGATTTGACGGAGAGAAAGGCTCCGTGTCCGCATCTGTGTCCGTCTCCTCCTCCGTTGCTGGTGGGACCTGATGTTTCAGAGTGTCCCAACCCATCGTTGCAGAAAATAAGATCCCCCACAATGCTCATGCTGACAAGGGGATTGTCCGCACTGACCATTTTGGGGGGCTTTTTTCAAACTGGCAAGGATGTTGCAGAGCTCTTTCACCTGCCTCACTCTCGGTGGCTCAACACCCCGAGGGCCGCACCGCTGCTTTTCAGGCCATGTGTCACTTCGTACTGCGTAATGGCATGGCCGCTGCCCCCACAATCGCTGGAGCCTGTGGGGGGTGGAATTCCAGCGTGTTGCCACGTCAACAATGAACGTTACGGGAGGCCAAACTGACGTGCAACGCAGCCAGGTGGACGCAGCAGGGGCGATCGCGGAAGTGCGAACTCAGACCCCGGCCTTCCTCAGCAGGCAGTCCAGACCCGGTACGTTTTA